>JAGDYQ010000159.1:2000376-2027876 GCA_021962125.1 Bulinus truncatus | reverse complement strand
AATATGTCATTCAAAGCGTATCAATTAAATAAATAGTATTATTTATAACACTATTCGGGCGACCTATTGTCATCCCACGAAGTGAGTCACTATGTCAAGCTGTATAATGTCTACATTTGACCTACTTGAGGCATAAACAGCTTTCAACTTAAACCATTCGGCTCACACATTTCAAGATTTGTGTCGTTCGTCTTCTCTCTCTCTCTATCTCTCTCTCTCTCTCTCTCTCCCTTCTCCGTTAACACGTACCTTGTTCGCTTCTTACAAGGGGACTTAATCCTGCTTGACAGTTGATTAAATGTATTTATGTCTTATCACAGTTAACTCCCCAATTTTTAAGGCCCAACTTTTTATTTAATTTAAAAAAGGAGATGAGCAATGGTCCTCAAATTTCGCGACCCCCACAATGACACAAGTTGTGTATTCCACATCAACAAACAAACAAACAAACAAATGCATTGCTTTCATGTTCCACCTGCAGACCCACAATGACACAAGTTGTGGATTCCAGATCAACAAACAAACAAACAAACAAACAAATGCATTGCTTTCATGTTCCACCTGCAAAGAGAAAAAACTACCATAAAAGTAAACAAAGAATCAAAGCACCATTAACTGTATGATTCGATTTCCCCCATCTAATTTCCAGATGGACAAACTAAATATTAAATAAGAGACAAAGAGTCGTAGCTATGCTAATACTGATTGATGATCGATCCCTCGATTACACATTTAAATTTTGTCGCGACACAGGCCCACCTCAAATATTTGTCTGCGACCCCCCGCTGGTGTGTGTGTGACGCCCCTGTAAGGATGAGATGAAATCACTTAGATGAAGATCCTATAAGCCTCTAATGGGACGGTTTTTATGGTGCCCTTCTTTCATCCCCACCATAGCCGATGGTGCAATGGCCATGGAGGCACCACGGGAGATGTAGAAGGGATTTCAGCCATGACCTAAAATATCCATCAGGTCGACAGTCGAGCGATTTACCACACGAACATCCACCCGCCATCCCCTCCCGCTGACCAGCTATAGACGTAGGAGGTCTTCGTGCCCAGAAAACACGGAATGAGAAAAGTAAACACGATGACGTAACTACTTACAAGTTACTTCTGACACATAGTCTCAAACTGATATTGCATGAGAAGTGTCTATGTCCGACTGTATGCAAACTACGGTCATCAGGAAAAGTACGGCCGTCGGGCGAAAATATTTCTTAGTGGGTCGCGAACGACTCCAGCATGAGAACCACTGCTCATGTTCTATTTCGACGCCACTGCAAAATGGCTTTTACAAATGAGCTTCAGCGCAGTTTTAAAAAGAAACAGAAACATTATTACAATATTTTAATCTGTCTCCCTAAACCATCTACTTGCCTACCTCCTAATAGCCTATATACCTACTTTCATATCCGCTTTTTACTTGCCTGTCTACCTACTTGCTTATTGTCCTATTTTCCTACCTACATACCTGCCTACGTACCTGTCTTCCTATTTATCTGTCTACCTATCAACCTGCCTGCATGTCTGCCCGACTGTCTGTGTTTTCATCATTGTATACCTCTACCCATCTTATTGTCTAGTTTTTTTCGAAGAAAAATAAAACAAAAGCATTTAGAATGTATGACGTTTAAAGCCTTTACACACACACAAACATATATAAATATATTAACATCACATTGACTAGCCCCCCCCTTTCTTCCCCCCTGAATAAACAGTCAACGGTGAGGCCATCTGTAAATTCCCATTCGCACCACCAGCAACATATTCTGTCAGTAGTACCACACACAGTACTATGAAACTGGTGACTGTGGGTCACACCGTCAAACAGAGGCCTAGCTCCAATCAACATACCGACCTTGCCGTGGATCCTGATATGGCCGCGATACAGTGTGATACCGAATAATAAAGTGCATTCCAGAAATTTCTTCTCACCCATCCTTGGATTAAAAAAAAAACAACAAACAAACAAGGGGGCACAATTCAAAGTCGATGAAATCAAACAGGGCGGGTAGCTCTTGTGTCGTGATATATTTTTACGTAGTTAGCTGAACTAAGCTGTTGGTAACAAAAAAAAAATGTGTTAGCCTTACCTTTAACCTTGTTCGTATTGATCTCCCCTTGCACCTCTTACCTTTAACAAACGATTTCCCCAACCCACCCACCCCGTTGGCTCACCCTGTTCACTCAACCGTAGCTTGCGTCGTCCTCCCAACGTATTTTTCCCATCCACCCCCGCCCGTGTCATGGCGACTCGCCTTTAAAAAAAAAATTCATTCATGGAGACCTGGGGATGTGAATGAGGTCACGGACAAAGGGGGAGGGAGGGAGGGAGGCGAGGACTCTGACTAATCAAAGAGAAAAGAATTACGCGCGTAATAGCAGACGTAATCTTTTTTTTTTTTTTGAAAATTGAAATTTGAAGTTGGGCAGACTGCGTTTTGGTTAGGGCTTATATATACATACGTTTACCAAGTACTCTTTCTATAAATTAAAACTAATTTTTAAAATCTTCATGATAAAATAGTTATTATGTTAATAATAGGTTTATAATATATAAATAAATACATAATTAATGAATGTATGAATACTGGCGCATATTTAAAACATTTTCGTTATAAATGTATCAACTATCAATTTTTGTGGCAAGTAGCAGCTGGCGTTGAATTGATTATTTTTTCATCTATTATCTCAATTACTAAAACTTGTTATTTATTTGTTTCGTATTTGTGTGGCTCTTTGTATAACTTTTTAATAATGCATGAAAAATTGATACTGACCTTATAAGCTTGGCCTCCACTGGCCAGAGGGCCATACCAGGAGGTAGGCAAACTGTTTGATTCGCGGGCTACAGTCGGCTCTCATATTGACAGAACAACCGGACAAGAGTTTATGGATAGGTGTTAATATGAGTTAATATATAAATTAAAAGTTTAGTTAAAACATAAAAGTTTTTTTGGAAGGAGTTAATCAAGGGCATTAATCGGTATGCAGGCCGCAGTCTGTTTATTGTCTGGGCTATTTAAAAACAAAAACAAGACATCATTGCTAACATTACCGTATTTCCCCAGGTATAAGCACCCCGCTTTGTATATGCCACCCCCCCCCCCTACTTTTTGGGCTTGAAAATTTTGGAAAAAAAGGGGTGGCTTATACATGGGGAAATACGGTATATATTTCAAAAATAATTTTATAAATAGATAGATGCTGTCAATATTAAACTCGCCATAACTGTTAATGATGGACAGTAAAAACAATGTACAAAGTTTAATGTAGTTTAGTTGGCAGTTAATGGCTTGGATCTTATGTATTGAGAGGTCCCAGGCAGAGACTTTCAGGGATGTTTGGGGGGTGGGGGGGGGGAAATTAAGGCAAAGATACTTTTCGGTACCCTCAGATTTTACACAGATGTGTCCCAGTTTTACAGTGGGGACCACGCCTATCCATAACAATGGCTGTTTGGTTATCATCAGCTTTTCGGACACCCCCATCCCCTTTAAACTATCCCACAAGTACACTAACAACCTCACAGATAAAAGACACACACGCAGAAATGTACAGCATAGCCCCACATAACAACACATACACACGCTGAACTTACAGCGTAGTACCACATGCAACACACACTCACACAGCTGGGCGAGAATCAGGTGTTTTACAGTAACACAAAGACAAGTTTCCACGTTTTTTTTTTTCTTTCTTTCACCTGGCCACTGAAGCGACGCGTCCCCCGTGAGAAAAAAAAAACTGCCCATCCTGGTCACATTTTGACTGGTTGCCGGTTTGTGCATTTCGAGTGACTGGATTTGAGTCATTTGACTAGAAGATAAAGGACGATTTCACAGTCAGTGTGGTGGTATGGAAGATTTTTCTTTAAAATTTTAATTTACTTTGTGATTTCATATTTTACATATTTTTTTTTTAAGAATGTTCTATTTCAAAGTGGATAATTTGGTAAATTGAAAAGGACATTTAAATTTCCAAGTTGCAATTTTCTTATTTGAATTTGATTTTTAAATTGTAACAACATTAGATAAATTTCAAACGTGTCTTGGATCGTACTAGAAACGTTGGTAAAGTCTTAATGCATTGATGTCATCGACAATAATTTAGCTTTCAATTTTTAAAGTTCTAACACTGATATTTGGTCATTTATTTTTAACTATTTTTAATGGTTTGAATAGTTCAAGTTAAAAATAGCTTTTAATTATGGGAAGTGATTTGGGTTCGAGATTTTACTCATTTTTAACATCGAGGATTTTATTGACAATTTAAAGTTTATTGAATTGCTGGATATTTTGTGTGTGTGTGTGTGTGTGTGGGGTCTGATTATATTTTAGCAGCTGCCAGTGTTAAATGAATATATTAGATATATTTAAATGTAGTCTTTTAATTTGATAGTAACTTTGTATTAGACACATCTTAGGTTACACACCCATCCCCACCCCGTGTATTACTAAATTCCCAACATTTTTTATATACAAGGTCACTATACACAATGTTATTATGCTTTTTTTTGTGTGTACTGATACCTGGCACTTCCAATCGCTGGGTTATCCTGAAGCGTGGGGCCCGGGGTGGTTTCCCTGGTTCCCCTCTCGCCACTGCCCTTTATCATTAACAAACTGACCATCACAAATACCACCGCTATTCGCCATTGTCTCTCAATTTTAAGAACATGTCGAATGTCGCCTTATCTCCTGACATAATTTCCCCCCCAATCTCCCGTCCTCAATGCTAGCAGGCTTTTTTTGTATTTTATCTTTTGTATTGACTGTCTTTGCTCTAAACAAGAATTTAGTCTAGAACTATCCAGAAAGATAACAAAACCTAAACATTTCATTGTGTTCAAGAAAATATAAAGGGCATTTGAATTTTTTAAATAAATTTTTCCCTCATTTAACATATAATACCAATATAGATTATTCAGTACATGTGTCATATTGTTATATGCTATATGCAAACCTCTCCATCATATGCTCTCGACCTATGGCTACTTCCTGTCTTCGTGGGCGTCTCCTTTTTGTTTGTCCATTGTTTTTAAGGCCTCGTTGTTTACCTTAGCCTATTATGTACCCCCCCCACACTGTCCACTACTTAAACTGATGTAATGCAAGGCCGTTCGATTACGTCCAATAGCCACCCGGACACAAAACAAGGTGACTTGGTCATGCAGTGGTCACTGTAAGCGGCGGGGTGGTGGTGGTGTATGTGTGTGTGTGTGTATGCACCGATCTTTACTGCTGGGTTGATTTGTTGTGACTTCCTTATGTGGTCAATTGTCCAGTCTAAGCTTTACTTCATAATGTGATCTACCCGTGAAAGATTTAAGGGGAATTCTGTGTTTTTCTTTACATACTCTTGTCGAGAAGTGTCTCGTTGTTTGAGGGCCATTGGTTGCCTATAACACAGCAGTGCAAACATTGTTATTTAACACTGACCCTTGGAACACTGGGCCGGATGTGTCAAGGTCGGAAGGTAAAAATTTTAGAAGGTAGGGGGGAGGAAGAAGTGTCTGTATAAGAGGGGAGGGCAGCGGGGGTAAACTTTTGGTTTGGGGATTGCTCCGTGTGTGAATAGCCGGCCCCTGGGGTAGATCGAGTCTGGTTGACCATTGGACTTGTTCCAACTTGTTATTTGTGACCAGCTGTTGAAACAGGACTTCGGCGTGTGTACTCTGCACCTGAAGGTAACCAGTTTTTATTTGAGTCATACGTTTTTATACTGCTAGACTTTGTTGGTTAAGTTAATGTTAAGTATGTAGTGTTTGGTTTAAATCTCCGAAAATGACGTCATCAAGAACAGCTGTGTTTGTGGGTCTGACGCGCGGTAGGTAAATTGATTTCCTACGAGCGAGTCCTTTTTTTTTTGTATCGTCAGCAAAATGAGTTGACCACAGAATTTGAATCATAAAGAATGCACATCGTCAATTTGAATTGACTTTTACGAAAGCTGCCATATTTGGTAGTGTGCTATAGTGTATTTCTCTTCAGGTGCATATAGCTATGCATTTAACTTGATGATATAATATATATTCTGTGGAGTTGACTTAGTTTACTTACATTATGTCCTTGCCCTTATATCAAAATCATTCGCGATTCTATTACGCGACATTGCTTTTAGCTGAAGTTGCTTATAAACATTTCTCTACTTGGTTTGTGAATCTCTTCTGAAGGTTTTCAATATTTTTTTTTCGCTAACGCATACTTGTCTTTTTAATAAATACGACCACAATAACTCGTATTACACAACACTGTATAAATTGAAATTGCATTATATTAAATCTGCAGTTTATATATATATACTAGTTGCAAGTACCCGGCTTTGCCCGGGTTTAAAATAAGGCTTTCTATTTACCTTCTGTTTTCTCCCTACCCCCTCTCTCCCTTCCTCCCTCTCTCCCTTTCCCTCCCTCCCTCTCCCTCCCTCTCTCCCATCTCTCCCCTCTCCCCCTCCTTCTCTCCCAACGTCCATCCTCCCTCTCTCCTTCCCTCCCCTCTCTCCCTCCTTTCTCCCTCCCTCCCCTTTCCACCACTCTCTCTCCCTCCCCCTCTCCCCACTTCCTCCCTCCCTCATTCTCTCTCTCCCTGCCCACTCACTCTTTATCTCTCTCCCTCCCTCTCCACCACCCTCTCTCTCTCCCTCCCACCCCTCTATCTCCCTCCCTTCCTTTCTCTCTCCATCTCCTCCCTCTCCCATCTCCCTCTCTCCCCCTCCTTTTCTCCCCCCTGTCCATCCCCCTCTCCCTCCTCTATCCCCCTCCTTTCCTCTCTCTCTCTCCTCCTGCCCCCCCTCTCTCTCTCTCCTCCTGCCCCCCCTCTCTCTCTCTCCTCCTGCCCCCCCCTCTCTCTCTCTTTATCTCTCTCTCTCTCTCTCTCTCTCTCTATATATATATATATATATATATATATATATATATATATATACTTATTATTATGGCTTCATGAAAAAACATCAACAATTCTTTGCATCACAAAGGCACAATACAGCACCAGCGCGCAAGTTCTATTCGAATCGGGAAATGACGTCACAGAGGAATTTTATTTATGGCGCCGTCGAGATTACTTTAATATAGTAAAATACTAAAATAAAAAAAATAATTACAATTAAACTACCCATCGAGATGAAACGAAACCTGTCCTATAACCTTCCCCATGTAACTATGTGTATGTGTAACAAATTTCACATTATCTGGTTATCTGGATCTTGAGTTATAAGGGAACAGACAGACAGCAAATGCCTCTTATAGGTATATATATATATATATATATATATATATATATATATATATATATATATATATATATTGCTTTGTTTATATCTCTAGGCCCATATCCCCAATATTTGAGAATCTCTGGGATGAAATAAACATGTTTTGTTTTTGGGACAAAGATCGACTCAAATCTAACCTGTCATTGACCTTCACCTTGTTCCATTGGTTGTATTCTAGTGAAATAGTAAACAGACCTAGTTTTAGAAAAGTGAGTAGCAATGGAAGCCCAGTGACCAAAGTCCGTTAGTGAAATAAAATGTTGCCAGTGTTTTACAAGTTTAACTGTTTTTATCATGTGTATATTGACTTTTTATATGAGCAGTGTTTCTCAATTAATGGAACTTGTATTTTTGTTTCTCACGGGAACGTGTTTGAATCACGTTTGCAAGGGAAACTCCGTTTATTCTGTACTGTTGACGTGCAGGTTTATCTAACACGTTGTTTACTACCAATTATGTAAAGTACGGTGCTCCATTGTCGTCACATTTTATATACTTCGTTTCTTATTAATGTTCCGAAGAGAATGATTCTGCAGGACTTGTTTTACATTACACAACTGTTACTGAACATTTAGTGTTCGACATTTTTTTTTTTCAATTACATTTGGTTAAGTTCAGTGGCGTATCTAGGTCCAATGGCGTTTCTAGCACTAGTAGCGACTCAAAATACCACCGCATTTCGTGCTAACAAGTGATTTAAGTGGTGTAAACTGTCCCCCATTGCTGGTGTCAAAAGTTCATGCCGTCAGGTGGTGGACCGCCCCTTGTGCCCTTCCCTAGTTACGCCACTGGTCAGGTCTGTGCATATTGTTAGTTTGTTGTTGTCATCTATTCTAACAATTATTGTTTTTACATTACAGGTTGTGATAACTACTGATACTCCGACATGTCTATAGCCTCGATACCAGACAGGCTCCGAGATGAGATCAACCAGGGTTATCCAGGGGAGACCATCGCCCAAAGGCTGATAAACAGAGAGCTCTCTGACGTCAAGAGTTTGGCTTTCTGGAAAGGTGCAGTGGGAGAGTTTGTTGGCTGTCTACTCTTGGTTGTGTTCGCTGTCGGGATGGGGCTTAAAAAAGAGGGCACACCAGACCCCCCTCTTCTCCAGGTAACTAACATGTGGCTATACATCTGGGTGTCTTAAATCCTAACTGCAGTAAACATTATCTCTTATTGCCTTCACATCAAGCTATTTATAAACTTGACCTTGTGAAAGACATAGACAGAATAGGCAGATCAATTAGTACACTGAAGTTACTGCAAATGACATATAAATTGTGAAACTATTTTTATATTATTTTTTACTGCTAATGACTGACACAAATCTTCACTCCTAGTGCAGTGTACTTTTACATAAATCTAAATCACAATTTTTTTTTTCTTTCAGCTTGCCATTGGAGCAGGTTTCTTGCTAGCAGTTCTCATTACTGCCTTGTCCACTGTGAGTGGTGGTCATGTCAATCCAGCCATCTCTGTGGGCTTTTTAATTACTGGACACATTAGTCTGGTCAGGTGAGTCATGCTGCGCAGTAGGTGAACTGCCCTCCCTTTAAGAATTTGATCAACAAAAAAGAATAGACTTGTATAATACTAGTTTCTCGTTAAGAAGGAAGTCTTCCAGCATTTACAATATTTAACATTAATCAGTTTAATATATTCGACCCTCGCCACAATTTATTTTGACGATCAAAGCTTCGCAATATCAGATAAACGTTGGAGGCTACCTATAAACCACATAAACTCTGTTAAATGTGCAACAATATTTTCAAAGCATGTTGTCTATACACTTTTTTTTTGTCTAATAGTAATGAATAGGTCAGTAATTCTCAAAATGTGGGTTGCAACCATGGGCGTATTCAAGGGGGGGGGCATTTGCTTCCCCCCCCCCCCCCCCCAGATTTAAAAATAATGTCAAAGTTGTTATTTGACCCCCCCCCCCCCCTCGGGAAAAATTCCTAGCGACGCTCATGGTTGCAACTCAGATGGGTTGCATTATAATTAAGGGATCAAGAATTTCTAAGAATCTAAAAGTTTGTAAATCTGCGAAAGTAACAGGGGGGAAATCTTAATATACAATTTTATTCTCTTCTATGGGTCATGAAAAAAAAACTGTTGGTAACCACCGGTGTAGGGAAATAGAATAAAATGTCAATGAAAGATTTAATGTTTCATGGGCAATGCTATAACCCCCATTTCGATCATAGGCAGTTGTCTAGCGCTAATTATAAAAAAAAAATGTTTCATATGAAATTAGGATTCCTGATTCATGGAATCTCGGAACCAATTAACACATTGATGGGTTGATTGTGTGTTTTACCATCTGAGATGTTAAGTTAAAAAAAAAAACAAGACAGCAAAACACAAAAAATTTACTTGTTACTTTAAAAAACAATTTTTAAATATATTTTTTTTGTACCTTCCACAGGTGCATCATTTACATACTGTTTCAGAGTGCCGGAGCCATCGCCGGAGCTGGACTACTCAAACTGGCTGTCCCCGAGTCATTTGTTGGAAATCTGGGTGTGGTCGCCCCAGGTGAGGGCGTTTCTTCTGCTGAGGCCCTGGGTGCTGAGATTACCATTACGTTCCTTCTTCTCTTCGCCACCCTGTCAATGGTGAGTGTATACATATTATAATAATAATTATTTTTATTTGCAATTAAGTGATGATTACATTTGGGGGAGGGGGGGGGCTCGCTTTAATTTGTGATGAGACATAATGGCCTGGTGATTGTTGGTCACACAACAGTTACATCACTCTGGCTGACCATACATGATTGTTATATGTAGGTGTGACAAGTCACAATGATAGTGTTGAGTTTAGAGGCATAATTATCCATAATGTCAACCTGGCAGACATTGGTAATGTTAACTAGTAGACATCATCTTGCATGTGTTTTAAAAGCAATAATCTCCAACATGGCAGACAGTTAGTTTCATAATGCACAATATCCATTGCCTGTGAAAGTGTGATAAATTAAAAACGTTTTTATTAAAATACAAAGTTGACTGTGACCTTTCACCTTTTTTACAGATTGACCCTGGCAGAACTGATATGCAGGGCTCTGTCCCATTTATGGTTGGTTTGATCGTGTCAGTCAATGTTCTTTTTGCAGTAAGTATCTGCGACTTCACAATAGTATATCTGTTCTTTAATTAAATAAAACAGGGTGATCTATAATTGACGTGTCAAGTTCAGTCCAGAAAATGTTAAATTATTCATAATGGAATTTCAAAATCTCTTCAAAGCCCTTTCCTACTCAGAAATTATGTACAAATTAGATTTAATTTTCATTTTCAATATTGCATATAGTATGTAACTAGTCAAACAATAGCATACACCGTATTTGTTACATTTTATTATAATTTCTAAAAATTTACCCGTAAACTAAATATTAATTGTATCATCAGGAGACAATGGTGTACATTTTTTTTCTCTCAAAACAGGCTCCAATCTCTGGAAGTTGTATGAACCCCATCAGAAGCATCGGCCCTGCTGTAGTTCAGGAGGATTTTAGAAATGCTTGGGTAAGCCAGATTTTTCAAGCTGCTCATTGAACCTAAAAACAAAATAAATTATGTAACTTTTTTATCAAGTGTTATATATTTTTCCAGTTTGTGGGAGCACTGTTCCCCTGAATTTAATTAAAGTTTATAAGTATGAAAGTCATTAGTCCTATAAAAAAGAGTTGACTATATTTGTCTTATAAGCTTTTTGTAGACATTAATGTTATTTCATTTTGGAATGAAAATAAAATAAAGGAATGTTGAATAGGTAATGTTTAAAGGAATAGTATGTTTAAAAAAGCAAATTTCTCATCAAACACATCCTCTTAAATTAACCGTGTTCTGTTCACTAATACAAATGTAACAAAACTCATTAGCTCATTTAGTAAAGTTAATTGTTTTGAATCTACAAAAACTGTCAGGTTATTGTGTGTTGGTGCGAGAACGATGTGCGGTCAATTAACATGTTTTAATGGGATTGTGTGGGAGTGAACAAGAAAGGTTGGAAAGTGCTGGAAAATCAAGTTGTGAATTTAGTGAAGGTGTATATTAATGTAGGGTGACAGATGTCACCAATGGGGGATAGTACGAATAGGTTATGGGGATAAGGGTACGAATCGGTAAAGGGGGCAGAACAAATTTCTGAGGCTGAGAACGGAACCGTCTCAGGGGAGGGCAGAGTTGATGAGTTTTGTTTTTAAAGTTTTTCTATGTATTGGTTATCGTTCATATTGGATTAAAACTTTAGTTGTTAAAAGATTTCTGTGTATATATTAGTTGAGAAGGGAAATGTATATCAATACAGTGTAATTATTGTTTTAAGTCATCTGTTCTGTCAATATGTTTCTTGTTTTACATCCACAGATCTACTGGGTTGGGCCGATGATCGGAGCTATTGTGGGCTCACTCTGCTACGATCTTCTTTTTGCCACCAAGCCCATTGGTTTGCGCAGGTTGTTAAAATCTCCAGAAGTTCCAGACTCTGAGAAAGCTTATCCCAGAAAACTTGAGAAAAAGTCCAATGACAAGCCCAATTCCAAACATTTGGAGAAGTCCTATCAGAAAAATGACAAATACAACCACACAAAACACGACAAGATTTATCAGAAACCTGGAAACGATGAAGAAGTAGGAGATCTGCTGCTGAAGAAATATCGCCAGATTGATCGACTTCGTGAGAGTGAAAGCAAAATTTGAAGGATGACTTATAAAACTATAGAGATCTAACTATTGCATTAAAATGATGCAGTATTACAGAAAATGTAGGATTCGCTAATGTTGAAAAGGAATAAATCCTCAAAAGTGAGAAATTTATTGAAGTAATGTAAAAATAGGGCATTTTAATGGAATTATTGTGAAATTGTTCAATTTTTTTTTATTTCGCCTCTTGAATTTTGTTCCTTTCAAATTGTCATCCAGAACACCTATATCGACATTTTTTATACATTTTTTTTAATGAAATGTTTTTTGTACAAATTTTTTTTTACATTGTCGGTCTGTATTTTGATGTGTTGGTTATTACTCGTGACATTAATTTGAATACATTTGTGAATTAACATTTTATTCTTCTTTTCATGTTGTAATATTTCATTCTCTCTTTTGCTAATGTTTTCAAAAAATTTTCTACCTGCCACTGAGGCCACTCTGTGTGATACATAATGAGCAGAGCTGTTGAATAGGCAAACAAATTCTACCTGCCACTGAGGCCACTCTGTGTGATACATAATGAGCAGAGCTGTTAAATAGGCCAACAAATCAACTGCATGTATCCAACAATGTAAAACTTTATATTTTTAATCAAACCCAATGCTACAGGGGGACCAGCAATTACTTTTGTCTAGAGGGCTTCTCAATCTTTGCCTAGACGGCCCTGAAAAGCATAGGATAGGCTCTGCTTTGCACAATTTATTGGCACAAACTTTATCTTTGTCTTGCCTTTCAGTCTGCATACATACCTTGTTAAAAGTCTAAACACATTTTTAAACTATGTACACATACATTGATGAATTCTGCATACGTTTTTATTGTCATGGATTATTCCTTTATTCTTCGTTTGTCTTGTCATTCGTAATCGTCACAATTTGATTTTTGTACCTTTTGTTAAGTCACTGTTAAAACTTGATTAATTAGTCCCATGTTTTTACCAAAGACACAATCCAAGTGTGTTCAACCTTACATTAGACAAAGGTTTAACCTTTACACTTTTTGGCTTACAGAACACATACATTTTGGCATTTGACATTAATTTGTTAGCTATTTGTTGGTTTGACAATATGCATTTGTTGCACTATACAGAATCTTGTATCATTTTTTGTCAATTAATAATGCATCATAGAATTTATTTATTTTTAATGGATGGTTTTTAATTCATGTCCGGGTTATTAGTTTAAAGTAATATTGTGAAGGGGGGTTAGTGTGGATGAATCTACTTATCCAATTTTGACATTATATTAAATTACTTTGTGACATCATTATATTACCTTGTGACATCATTATATTACCTTGTGACATCATTATATTACCTTGTGACATCATTATATTACCTTGTGACATCATTATATTACCTTGTGACATATTACATTGCTTTGTGACACATCCTCCTATGAAATTATATTATTGCCATGTAAATGGTTTGGATATGGATTACTGTTGACATTTCTACTGTGTAGAAAATTTCCTAAAAGACTTTCTGTATTTATTAGTCATCAGTCACTTCTCACAGTATTTTTATGTCATGTTATGGTCAAAACATTTGTAAATATTTTGTGTAATGCATTTCATTTTATAAATTTAAATTTCTTACAATATTCATTTGCATGCCGATTGTATTGTTTTTCAGCTGAATTTTTTTTTTTGTAAATTATGATTGGTTATTAAAGCTTGTAACAATACTTGGATTAGGATTTACTTTCTCATTAATGCATAATAAAAATTTGAAACTTTCCTTCAGCAAATAAGATTGCAGAAAATCAAATTTGTAAACAGTGCCAAACCTAGGGATTTGGGGACATGGGGAGCTTGGCCTCTTTGGGGCAGTGCTCGATTTAAGACACTCAGGTCATACATCCCATCCAGAGGTTGCAATGAATAATGGACCCCCCCCCCCAAAATATATTTCAGATTTCATTTAATGCCTGAAGCCCCCCTCCCCCCATGTACTCCAGCTGCACACTCCCATCCTCTTCAGTACTGCAGTCATCTATTGCTACGTCATCCAAAAGCAATTGAGCCCAACGGGGCACGGGCTCCTAACAAGTTTCAACGACCCCCACCCTCCCTCCCTGGACAATAAACTCAATTATTAAAGTGAGGGGTGGGGGAGTGGGCCCCCCATGGATGGTCTTGTGAGAAAGCTCTTTGTCTGTCGGACCTGTGGGTCATGTTCGATCTTCGGTGAGCATCACGGTTAAAGTCCATGGTCATCGCACTAGCGGCGTTGGTGGGGTGGGGGGAAGAAGGGCACCATAAAACAGCCCCCCACCCCCGCTAGTGGATTATAGGATCTACTAGATGGTACATCACATCCTAGCTGGGGACACAGACATACATGTATTGTCGACATGTGGGAACTATATTTTCCAGCCCGGGGGTGTGGGTGGGGGTGGGGCAATCTGTTCAGCTATTTTTTTGGCACGGGTGGGGAGGGGTCCGAAATAATTTCTCTCGATGAACCCTGTCTTTGTCTAAAACGCGTGCGTTTTTGTTCAAAGGGAAGTAACCCACGAAATAGGGATCACAATTTACCTAGCACAATTCCACCCCTTTTAACTTTATGGGTACACACACACACACACAATAACAAACAACACAAGGTAGGGAAGTACATAAAACTCATAGAATTTTTTTTAATGACATGACAGTTTGTTTGACTTAATTCACTTATTTAGTAATAATTATCTTGACAACCTGAGAAACAGGATTTAGTGGTTGTTTTACTTCTCGAACAAAAGTTTTGGCCAAGTTCTCGACAGACGTCAATTGTCTGGCGCGAGATTTGAAAAAAAAATGTCTCAGGTATTGAATGTCAGTTAATTAAATGTCTAGCCCAGCCATATTTCTTTTTTTTTTTTTGTTTTAAATATATAAGACGGGGTCAAACGTCACAATTAGTGTCACATGACAGTTCAATTTGACATGCGCCTTGTGCCACATGCTTCTGGCTGAAGGGAATCGTCTCAATATCGATTCAAAATGGAAATTAAAAAATAAACATCGATGAAAGGAATAAACATGTCGGTTTAAAAATCAAACAATAACAAAAAATGCGAAATATTTCGTTTTTTTATTTTTTAATATTTCTATTTTATGAACAGAATTTTTAAGGAATACACGTCTTCTTAATTAAAAAAAAAATGCGAACTTCAAAGTTTTTGGGGAAGGAGTTGAAATTAGACGAAATGTATATTTACTTATTAGAGAACGACGATTGATGTCGAGGAAAACAGTTTCTCCACCTGTATTGTGTGGGTTGAGGGTTTAATTCTTCTGCGAAGCCTAATACCAAATGACATCATTTGTACACTCATAAATTTTGTTATATGATCCAGAGTGGGGGGGGGGGCAGAAACTTCCTAGATATTTTTCGGGGGCACTAGAACATGTCCGGGCCCCTCTTAGCATCAGATTTAATACACATTTATACTGAAAGGGGGCCTTTTGGCATTAGGGGCCCTCTAGAAGAAGAGGGGCCCTATTTGGTTTCATTTCCTATGCTGATTAGAACAATTCTTTTGTTCTTGGGGCCCCTAATCAATGTTATATTTAAGGCCCTAGTCAAAAACTTTGTCAAGGCTGCTGCTTGCAAATCTGGGGCCATGAGTAATCGTTGACAACTGGGGCCCCCCATAAGTCACCTAGTCGGCCTATCTATAAAATAGCTCTGGTAGGGTCAACTAACGGAACTTAGAAACTGTGTTTTACTTAAGTGGCTACAAATGAGAATTTATACCATGGCGCTCAACTGCCATGAAATATTATCTCAATATTTTATACTGTCGTGACACCCTTATATTTCGCACCTAGTCTCTGTTACCCTCTTCCAGTTTATTCATTTTTTCTACATCGTCTCTTTAAATGTATCTTCTTTTAAAATAAACAACATGTTCCCTGTTGGTTTTCTTCCATGACTCTTTTGTTATGAAGTATTACATTTTCTTTTCTAATACAATTTCTATTTGTTTGATTTGTATCTTTCTTTTCGTTCGACTTATTCCTTTTTCTTTCTTTTTTTTCCCCTTCCTTTTTTGTCTTTTATCTTTCTATCTTTTTCCCAACATAAGATATCTAGCAGTATTGTTTCGCAGCCCCCCCCGCCCCCACCTCCACCCAATCGACCCAGTCCTCAAATTGTTTCATTGCCAATTAAAGTCCAGTAGAAGAATGTTCCATTGTCTGTGGGGGTGGGCTGGTTGGGGGGGGGGGGGAAGGGCTGTGGATCTATTTACCAAACGACGAGTTTTTTTTTTTTTTTTAAAAAAAAAAAATTCGATGAAGAATGTAATGAAAGAAGGGAAGTGTGTGTGGGTCCTACAAATAGACGACAGTGCAATGACTATGGAGGCAACACGGGAGACATAGATAGGGAACAATGAACTATGCCCAAGCCGCCCCCCCCCACCAACAGCCTATTTTTAATCTCTCTCTCTCTCTCTCCCCTCTCTCTCCCCTCTCCCCTCTCTCTCTCTCCCCTCTCTCTCTCTCCCCTCTCTCTCCCCTCTCTTCTCTCTCTCCCCTCTCCTCTCTCCCTCCCCTCTCTCTCCCCTCTCTTCTCTCTCTCTCCCCTCTCTTCTCTCTCTCCCCCCTCCCCCCCTCCCCCCCTCTCTCTCTCCCCTCTCTCTCCCCCTCTCTCTCTCCCCTCTCTCTCTCCCCTCTCTCTCTCTCCCCTCTCTTTCTCTCTTCTCTCCCTCTCTTCTCTCTCTCCCCTCTCCCTCTCTCTCTCTCCCTCCCTCTCTCTCCCCTCTCTTCTCTCTCTCTCCCCTCTCCTCTCTGTCCCCTCTCTCTCCCCTCTCTTCTCCTTCTCTCTCCCTCTCTCTTCTCTCTCCCCTCCTCCTCTCTCTCCCTCTCTCTCCTCTCTCTCCCTCTCTCTCCCTCTCTCTCCCCTCTCTTTCCCTCTCCCTCTCCTCTCTCTCTCCCCCCCTCTCCTCCCTCTCTCTCCCTCTCTCTCCCTCTCTCTCCCTCTCTCTCTCCCTCTCTCTCCCCTCTCTCTCCCCCTCTCTCTCCCCCTCTCCCTCTCTCTCCGCCCTCTCTCCCTCCCCTCTCCTCTCTCTCTCCGCCCTCTCCCTCTCTCTCTCCCCTCTCTCTCTCCCTCTCTCTCTCCCCTCTCTCTCTCCCTCTCTCCCTCTCCTCTCTCTCCGCCCTCTCTCTCCCCTCTCCTCTCTCTCTCTCCCCTCTCCTCTCTCTCCCTCTCCTCTCTCTCTCCCTCTCCTCTCTCTCCCTCTCCTCTCTCTCCCCTCTCCTCTCTCTCTCCCTCTCTCTCCCTCTTTTCTCTCTCTCCCCTCTCCCTCTCTCTCTCCCCTCTCTCTCTCTCTCTCTCTCTCTCCCCTCTATCCCCTCTCTCTCTCTCTCTCTCCCTCTCTCTCCCCTCTCTCTCTCTCTCCCCTCTCTTCTCTCTCCCCCTCTCTCTCTCTCCCTCTCTCTCCCTCTCTCTCCCTCTCTTCTCTCTCTCCCACCCCCCCTCCCCCCTCCCCCTCTCTCTCTCTCCCCTCTCTCTCCCTCTCTCTCCCTCTCTCTCTCCCTCTCTCTCTCTCTCCCCCTCTCTCCCTCTCTCTCTCCCTCTCTTCTCTCTCTCCCTCTCACTCTCTCTCTCCCCTCTCCCCTCTCTCCCTCTCTTCTCTCTCTCCCCTCTCACTCTCTCTCCCCCTCTCTCTCCCCTCTCTTCTCTCTCTCTCCCCTCTCTCTCTCTCCCCTCTCCTCTCTCCCTCTCTCTCCTCTCTCCCCCCTCTCTCTCTCTCCCTCTCTCTCCCCTCTCTTCCCTCTCTCTCCCCTCTCCTCTCCTCTCTCTCTCTCCTCTCCTCTCTCTCCCCTCTCTCTCCCCCTCTCCCTCTCTCTCCCTCTCTCTCCCTCTCTCCTCCCCCTCTCTCTCCCTCTCTCTCTCCCCCTCTCTCTCCCCTCTCTCTCCCCTCTCCCTCTCCTCCTCTCTCTCCTCTCTCCTCTCTTTCCCTGCCCACTCTCCCTCTCTCTCTCTCCCTCTCTCTCTCCCCTCTCTCTCTCCCCTCTCTCTCTCTCCCCCTCTCTCTCCCCTCTCCCTCTCTCTCCGCCCTCTCTCTCCCTCTCTCCCCCTCTCTCTCTCCCCCTCTCCTCTCTCTCCCTCTCCCTCTCTCTCCCTCTCCCTCTCTCTCTCCTCTCTCCCTCTCCTCTCTCCCCTCTCTCTCCCCTCTCTCTCTCTCTCTCCCCCTCTCTTTCTCTCTCTCTCCCCTCCTCTCTCTCTCTCTCTCCTCTCTCTCTCCCCTCTATCCCCTCTCTCTCTCTCCCCTCTCTCTCTCTCTCTCCCCTCTCTCTCTCCCTCTCTCTCTCCCCTCTCTTCTCTCTCTCCCCTCTCCTCTCTCTCTCCCCTCTCTTCTCCCCTCTCTCTCCTCCCCTCTCCTCTCTCTCTTCTCTCTATCCCCTCTCTTCTCTCTCTCCCCTCTATCTCTCCCCTCTCTCTCCCTCCTCTCTCTCCCCCCTCTCTCCCCCTCTCTTCTCCTCTCTCCCCTCTCCTCTCTCTCCCTCTCCTCTCTCTCCCTCTCCCTCTCTCCCCTCTCCCTCTCTCTCCCCCTCTCTCTCCCCCTCTCTCTCCCCTCTCTCTCTCCCTCTCTCTCCCTCTCTCTCTCCCTCTCTCTCTCCCTCTCTTCTCTCTCTCCCCTCTCTTCTCTCTCTCTCCCCTCTCCTCTCTCTCCCCTCTCCTCTCTCTCCCCCCTCTCTCCCCCCTCTCTCTCCCCTCTCTCTCCCCTCTCTTCTCTCTCTCTCTCCCGGAGCGAGGGGTGGGGTGGGGGTGGGGGGGATGGAACCCAGGACCGTCAGTTCGATACTCTCGCGCTCTTCACCTCAGGACCATACGCCCCCATTCATGTGGGGGTTCTCACACCATGACGTTAAGAGGGCAAAGGTCTTGTTAATATATACACAGCATGGTTGACCTGACGCAATGATATGCAAGTTTTAAATGTTCAGATACTTTTAAGGAGAATTTGCTGACCCCCCCCCCCTACCCCACCCTTCCCTTTCCAACCGATATGCAGACTGACTGGACTGGAAAAAAAAAACAACACCCGACGATATTTTAAGAGTGACAAGACAGTCCGAGTGCCACTAGCAGGAAAGAAGTTGTTTTTTTTTTTTCTAAATTCTCAAGTTCCTGGCGAATTCCTTAACACGTTTGACAGGGGCGGAGACAAAAAGAGGTACCGGGTCCATAAATCATTTAAATTAATTGCTGTGCCACCAAGTTATAATTCAATACGAATGTATTTTTTTTACTATTTCAATAAAATAAAGATGATTGTCATGTTAGTGGGATAAGTAAAAATATAGGACGTCTAGCAAGAAGTTAGTTTATCTGGAGCAGTTAGGGCTGTCTTAAGTAGCATTACGGGGCTATAGATGGAGCAGTTAGGGCTGTCTTAAGTAGCATTACGGGGCTATAGATGGAGCAGTTAGGGCTGTCTTAAGTAGCATTACGGGGCTATAGATAGAGCAGTTAGGGCTGTCTTAAGTAGCATTACGGGGCTCTAGATGGGGCAGTTAGGGCTGTCTTAAGTAGCATTACGGGGCTCTAGATGGGGCAGTTAGGGCTGCCTTAAGTAGCATTACGGGGCTCTAGATGGGGCAGTTAGGGCTGTCTTAAGTAGCATAATGGGGTTATAGATGGGGCAGTGTGGTGGGGCCCTTGGCAAATCAGCGCAACGTGCTCTAGGTAAATAGGTGTAACAATTGTGATGGGGCTCTAGGTAAACCCTAGTGATGGGGCTCTAGGTAAACCATTGCGATGGGTCTCTAGGTAAACCATTGCGATGGGGCGCTAGGTAAACCATTACGATGGGGTTCTAGGTAAACCATTGAGATGAAGCGCTGAGTAAACACGTGTGATAGGGCGCTTGGTAAATCAATATGACGAGGTGCTGGGTAAACCAGCGTGATTGGGCGTTTGGGTAGACCAGTGTGATGTGATGCTAAGTAAACCAGTGTGATGGGGCGCTAGGTAAAACCAGTATGATGGGGTGCTGGGTAAACCAGTATGATGGGGTGCTGGGTAAACCAGTATGATGGGGTGCTGGGTAAACCAGTGTGATGGGGTGCTGGGTAAACCAGTGTGATGGGGTGCTGGGTAAACCAGTGTGATGGGGTGCTGGGTGAACCAGTGTGATGGGGTGCTGGGTAAACCAGTGTGATGGGGCTCTGGGTAAACCAGTGTGATGGGGTGCTGGGTAAACCAGTGTGATGGGGCTCTGGGTAAACCAGTGTGATATCTCAGTATGCCTCTGACTGGGCCCATTGCACTCGTGATGCTACCCGATTAAAGCCCCCGTGTTGACCCTCGCGTCAAGACAAAACTACAAACATGGGCAAACCATTGTGATAAACCGTTGTGATGAGGGCCTCTATGAAAACCCACTTTAAGAAATAATTGCAATTGGTAGATTACCACTAAACGAAGCTTTGGTCTCAGATTTTGATTTATTTTCAGCGTAACACAGGCCCATACAGTAATACACAAACACAAACCAAATGAGCAAACCATTAAACACAATTTTTATTTATAAAATAAAAATCAAAATGTTTAATCTTCGAAAAATAACGAATCAATTTAAAAAGAAAAAAGACAACAAACAGTAATGAAAACAAATTAAAATTTACAAATTAGTTTTTTCAACGAATGAATAGTCAATAATTATGGTGATATAATGAATGCCATGAATAAATAATTGCATGGAAACACACACATAAAAGAATAATAATAATAATAGAATTCATTAGGGACTATGCTTGTAAACAAGGTAAGTCTTTTGTAAACAAGGTAAGTCTTTTGTAAACAAGGTAAGTCCTTATGTGTTATTTTACCTTATTACTGAGTCTGATCATTTTAGCCTAAGAACAGCTAAAATAATTTGAACTTTGATTTTTTTAAAATGAATTACTTTTAAAAAAAAATAGTTTAAAACAAATCAAGTTGACAACTGACCTACTTATAGAATATTTTAAATCGGAAAGAGATGCTTTGCAAACATGGACAACAATAACAGCCATTCATAATAATACCCACAATTTCATTTTTCTGTTAGTATCAGCGAATGGAGACTTTGTAGTGACTGTTATATTTATTTTTAACAAATGTAATTGACGATGTGTTTTCTTAGAATTGTTTACAGTGCTCCACCCGACACTCACACACAAACATACAAACGTGCGCCCAAAAAAAAAAAACATGATTCTTGTGAATGCAAAAACTGTCACACATTGAAATTCAGTGAAAACCTTAAAGTTGTGTGTACATTAATGTACACATACTACTACTGAATAATTCTAAGAAATAAAGTATACTAAAGTACACTTTTTTATAGTTTACAAATGTATAATTAATAAAATTATTATCTTAAATAATGTAAAGTTCATATTAATCAGTACAGCAGTAGAAAAACCCAAATGAAACAGCAGGCGCGAAATATGCAGTAATTTACACAAGTATACATTACAATGTGGCCATCTTCTCATATCGATAAACTCACACACAATATGCATTCTTTTGAAAAATTTTGAGTTACAATAAAAATATTGCATTTTTTAAAAAAATGTATAGCTTGTGAGTAAAAAAGGAAAAAGCAACAACATAAAAATTCTTTTTTTTTTTTTTACTTCATAAAATATAAACCTAAGCTATGATCAATTTGTGACTGTTTCTTAAATTAGGCGAAGATCAATGCTATAAAAATACCAAAATATCTTGTACATCAGTATTAACTTATTGTCGCTAACTTGATTTATTGTCTTTTAGAAGGGAAAGAACTTCAAATAAAACTGTTTCTTGTAGACTAAATGAGTAGCGTGCCCTGATGATTGTTTATAAGATTAAAAAAATGTATTCACGACTTCCGTGTATTGCATTTTACGAACAAACATACACACACATATACAACACAAACACACACAAACACACACAACCACCATTTAGTCACACTGACACAAACACGAGCAAATATTTTATGAGACTAAATTATCTATTTGTAAGACTAAGTTATCTATTTGTAAGACTAAGTTATCTATTTATGAGACTAAGTTATGTATTTTATGGGACTAAGTTATGTATTTTATGAGACTAAGTTATGTATTTTACGAGACTAAGTTATTTATTTAATGAGACTAAGTTATAGATTTTATGAGACTAAGTTATGCATTTTATGAGACTAATGTATGCATTTTATGAGACTAATGTATGCATTTTATGAGACTAAGTTATGGATTTTATGAGACTAAGTTATGGATTTTATGAGACTAAGTTATATTTTTTTATAAAACTATGTAATCTTTTTCATGAAAATATGTTATTTATTTGTATGAGACTAAGTTAGCTATTATGAGACTAAGTTAACTATTTGTATGAGACTAAGTTAGCTATTTTATTTAATTAGTTTGTTTTAAATGTCAGCCTAGCTGTGCACCATTGAGCTATAAAAAATGTTAACAAACATAAAAAAAAAATTATGACTATCTAGTCACAAAACAAATACTAGTAAATTATTTTCATTTTTAACAATCTGTTAACTAACAGACGAGCTAAAAATAGCTCAAATTACAGCTGACCTTATTTACGCAATGTTTATTTGTTTTCTGATATATTTAAATGTTTAGACTTAGTCATAGGCGAGTTATAGGCGAGTCATAGGCGAGTCATAGCTACTAATAATTCATTGAAATTGTTAACACTTAAACTGTGGAGAAATCCAATAAAGATAAACAATATAAAATCATGTTACACAATAACACATACACAATTGGGAGGTTATATGATCCAGTTTAACTATGTCCTTATGGATTTACATTTCATTAATAATGAAAAATTTATTCCACCTATTTTTCTTTCCATGTCTTAACAAGCTCAGCTTTCATTGGGTGATATATCATCTAGCTAGGGAGTTTATTACATATGCATCTACAATGTAGACCAGCTTACTCTTGTTTTGGATTACTGTGGATCATTGACATATATTTAATATAAATGGATAAGGATATGAACTGTAATAGTGGATTAAATTTGCAATAAAAAAATGGAGAGCTGATAGTATGTCCAGAGCTCAGAAATTATTGTTTGCGGTTATCTTGATATGGAACTTGAACTTTCAAGCGATTAAACCTGCCAACCTGATTGGCTGATTCAAGTCTGAAAAAAAAAACGTACGTGAGTAAATCTTTTTTTCGTGTGGGTCACCACTGACCGATCAAATGATGCCCATGAAATGACCTCACCACCTGTTCCACCCTGATACAGTGACAGCGTTGTGGGCTGACCAGTGAAGAGGTTTATTTATTTCAGCAACGGTTTTTTTTTTACCTGTTGAATACGGTTGTTTTTGTTCTCGAGCACATGAAAACTGTCGAGTGAGTTGATTCAGGTCACGCAGATCGAGTCGGAGGTACTGCATAGATCACCATGTGACAGAAACTTTAAGTGGGTCACCTAGGTCCAGCGAGTGCAGCTAGCCGATCGAAATGGTTATACGAGTTCTTATATGAGGAATACCCAACTCTGTAGATTGCGACCGATGAATAAGTTTTGGCTTTAAATGGTCAATTCGTACCTGAGTAGCCAACCTCGTTTAGTGACACCTTGATCTTCCGAGAATTTTAGCTTGGATAATAGAGCTCATATCATCTGGAGAATTACCGGTGAGCAAGCGATGACACGGTCTTTTGACATTATGCATTCATGACATCGCGGTAAAAATCAATCCATGATGAGCTGATATATGACACTTAAACGATAACCACAGCGAAGGTCGTTAGGTCATAGGTCACCTCGCATATACAGCTAGTGACATATTTCTATTGACATATGGCTGGTAGCATATCGCCAGGGACATGCTGCTGATGACACTTGAAAGTGGCATATTGCAGACGACATGACATATTACTAATGGCATACTGTTGGTGTTGAATTCTCTTGGGATTTAGTAAATCTATGTTCTTTTTAAAGAGTTGCCAAATGTCAACATCAGGCGGTTTCTTCAATAACTTTCGTTCTGTGAAGAAAGAGCCATGAGTGTGAAAAATGCGACTAACCACGCGACAGGTCGCGCGATGACGTCACAAGAGCTATAAATATCTCATCCTTGTTTATAAAGAGACATGACATGACTTCTGCAGCCAATGTTCTGGTGAAAGTAAAACTTTTTTTTAAAAAAAGAAAAGAATGTAGCTGTTATGCCAGCGAAAACTGAAGGTATAAAATGAAAGAGACAGAATGACACGACAGAATCGGTTGCCATGGATACCGATTCACGTTACGACTGGCGTCATAATTAAAAAAAAAAAAGAAATAGTCTATTTTTAGATTTCCGGAAATTGTTCATTCTATTTTTACACGTTTCCTCAAGACACTGAGATGGACGACTGTGAATAATGGGGCGGCTGGGGAGTGCCCATGCTCGACGAGCTATGGGGGCCCCCTATGTCCTCCCTCTTCTGCAGCTTCTTGGCCTTGATCCGCCTGTTCTGGAACCAGATTTTGATCTGCCGCTCCGAGAGGTTGATGAGCTGCGACAGCTCCCAGCGCCTGGACTTGGAGATGTAGGTGGAGCTGGCGTACTCCCGCTCCAGCTCCGCGATCTGGAACTTGGAGTAGGGGCGCCGCCTCTTGCGCAGGGTGACTGTGGTGGGCGCTATAGAGGTGGAGGGGAGGTGTATGGACTGCTGCATTTCTGTGGACAGACAGAAAGAAAGGTCAAGGTAACATGTTGAAAATTTAGAAATCAAAACAACAACAACAACAACAACACAAGACTAGACATTGCTCATCTCTATTAATGCAGCGCCCCGCCGGAACAGATAAGGATCCTTAGGGCCGCTGCCTGAAATTTTTAGGGGCCCCTGACAAACTGTGTCACCTGAGGGCCCTATCCCTCCCCCCACTTCCTATATTACCACATGTTAGACGAAATAAATAAATAAACAGTAATATAAGGGGCCATTGAACTCCCAGTTGGCCTTCCGTTTGTTGGGGGCCCTAAAATTATAATCAAAATAGTGGGGGCCCCCTAGAGAATTACCCGTATGGCCTCACGCGTCAATATAACCCTTGGGGGCCATCCATAAAAGACGTCCACACAAAGGGGGGGAGGGGGGGTTCATCAAAAAGTGGACTAAAGTGGACATGGGGGGGGAGGGGGTTGAGGACAGAGTGGATGTCCACAATGTAGTGTTTTTGCATACATTTACTGCAAAAAATCCCAGTTTAATGACAAAACAGTTATGATAGAAATCGGAACAATCTTTCACAATCTGAGTGGTTAAATTTTTCCATACACTTCAATTTTACTTATAAAATGTATTGTTAGTTTTATATTGTCAAATACAATACAGTCTCAAATAACAGTTTTGTTCTAAAAAAAATCTTTAATGATTTTTATTGTGTTGAAAATAAAAAAAATGACTGAAATATTTGAATTCGTCTATTTTTTTTATTGAATAATTAGATACAGGACAAAAAATAATAAAGAAATATATTCAAATAAAAAAAATCTTAATCTAAAAAACGAAATATTAAATAATTGCAACAAACATTTTGCACAGAGGCGTAACTAGGGTGGGGAGAGGGGGGTCTGCAAATTAGAAAGTGCCCCCGGGCCCCAGCTTGAGGGGGGCCCCAAAGTTTCTTTTTACATTAAATATTAAGTACATATCTCACGTCATGGTGACGAATGTCAAAATGCAGGGGCCCCCAAAGTAGCTAAGCTACCCGGGCCCCCAAATCCCTCGGTTCGGCTCTGATTTTGCATTTAAAAATTTTTTTTTTTTACAATTTACAAACAAACATCATACACCAAGAAGGAAAAAAATCTTTTAAAAATATACTGTTAATTTTATTCTTATATTAAACCTCAGTCAAAATTACATATTACAACACAAAATTAAATGAAATCTATCAATAAATAAAATAGTTATGACATTTTATGTAAAACACACACACACACACACACACAAACATTTTATGAGCCAAAATTATCAGATAACCAAAACAGACAAAAAAAAAAAAAATTTAAAATGAATAAAATGCCACACATTATATATTAGTGAGGGCAGAAATGCAGAATGTTTTATCATCTGTTAGATTACTTTAGACAACTTTTTAATAATGATTTTGTGGTATGTAAAATGTAGAAAAAAGACGGTGTTGAACATGATTGGTTTGTGGCAGATAGGCATAAACTAATACCTTCAGTTTATTCCGCATGTATTATCAAGGATGGCCGTGTGACCTATTCAGGACCTACATCTATATCAATAAGGAATGGTAAACATGACTCCAGTACTGCTGCCTCACATGTTGCGGATTTTGATGTACTTGTCTCTCAGGATATTTTCAAGAATGTGGCATGCACAAATGGTGGATTAGTAAAGCCTATAGTTATTATTGCTGTTGACGGAGGCCAAGACGAGAACCCACGTTATTCAAAAACATTGAATGCTGCATATAAATTGTTTACCAAGCACAATCTTGATGCTTTTTTATAGCCTGTCATGCCCCGGGTCACAGTGCCTACAACGCGGTAGAACGACGAATGGCCCCATTGTCTCCTGACCTGTCAGGCCTCAGTCTTCCTCGTGATCATTTTGGGTCCCATTTGGATGCAAATGGTAAAACCTGGAAAAAGCAAACTTTAAAAAGGCTGGAGAAATACTCTCTGAAAGGCTGTCATTGTTAGCTATGATATGCATGCACAGTATGTTGAACCAAGCAGCACAAGCACATTTCTTCCATCTCCCTCTGTGAATTGGTGTTGGAATCATGTCCAACAGTCTCAATATTTTCTGCAGATCATCAAATGTAATGATGTAACGTGCTGTGGAGCAAGACGAACCAACTATAATGAACTATTTCCCAAACGTTTCATTCCAGCTTCTGTACCTTTTGTTAGTCATGAAGCAGGCGTCATGGCTGCAGCTATTGGGAGTAGTGTGGTACTTATGGATCACTGTTTCAGAGGCTTGCACTGATTGGTCTGGAGTACCATGCCTTTCGATCTCTATTGTCCATCGGTGGCAGGAAAAATTCCCAAGCGAATGTGTTTCTGCGGAAAATACTTCCCATCACAGGTGGCAATGAAATAACATAAGGTCGTCCATTGCAATATTCCTGTTTGTGAACATGATGAGGCAGAAGTATCAGACAAGGAGATTGAACCAGCAATTGAAAATTCAACAACAGATGTAGTCATCATATGAAATATGTTTGAATGGCTGCAATCGGAATTTTCAGTCGACTGAATAATTGTGGTTAAAATATTTTGCATTTTTTAAATAATAATTCAATAAAATGTTTTTAAACAGTAATTTTTTTCTCATTTAGAATTTTGAATTTCTGAAAAAAATGTAAATATGTACTCTTTATATTGTTTACATTCTCCCAATTTAAAAATTTGAAATATTCATTAATTCACGTTCGGTAAATTTTATGTTGTGAACGTCCACAACTGGGGGGGGGAGGGGGGGTCCAGTCAAAAGTGGACAAATGTGGACAAGGGGGGAGGG
>JAGDYQ010000159.1:1970376-1992876 GCA_021962125.1 Bulinus truncatus | reverse complement strand
GCTACAGAGGAAGCCATATTTGCCATCATAAAATAAAATGAAAAAAAAAACCAGAAAAAAGGCCCCCCCCCCCTGGATTTTAAATTGCGGATTTGGAAAGTCTTTGAGGATGTGTGGTTAAGTTTCCCCCTAGTATGGATAAACCCTTCCTTAGTGTATATTTAGGTTTAGGGTTGGGTTTGAGAGAAGTTTAAGAACAATGCAATAGATTGAGGTAATGGGATAGGGGGCAAATAGCTCTTGGCCTCCAAAACTCGGTGTCTGCTGTAGGTATTTCTGATAATGTGAATCAGGGGCGTAGAGGACGGGGTGGGTGGGGGTGGGGGGGTTCTGAAGGTTCAGATGTTTATTTTTTTTTTCCAACTATTGGAACTTTTTTTCTATTGTGGCCTTCACTTCATTTTCACCGGTTGGACAGAGTCTCGGGTGTGGGGTGGGGGTTAGGAGTGAGGGCTTGAATTCTATCTATCTATCTATCTATCTATCTATCTATCTATCTATCTATCTATCTATCTATCTATCTATCTATCTATCTATCTATCTATCTATCTATCTATCTATCTATCTATCTATCTATCTATCTATCTATCTATCTATCTATCTATCTATCTATCTATCTATCTATCTATCTATCTATCTATCTATCTATCTATCTATCTATCTATCTATCTATCTATCTATCTATTTATCTATCTATCTATCTATCTATCTATCTATCTATCTATCTATTTATATCTATCTATCTATTTATATCTATCTATCTATCTATCTATCTATCTATCTATCTATCTATCTATCTATCTATCTATCTATCTATCTACGCCTGTTTATATTTTTACCGGCTATATTCTTCCATCCACCTATCAACACATCTCTATGACACACCCAGTAACCCTCAGCCAATAACGGCCACTATCATATATATAGAAAAACATCCCTCCCCCCCACCCCACCCTCTGTTAACATCACCTCAAGTAAACCCGTGACAGCTCGCCTTGACAGGGCATCAGTTGAAAATTTTTATATTTTGATTGCCATGAAATTAACCGGTATAGATTTCAGATAAGCAGAAGAAGTAACGAAGGAGGGGGTAGGTGGGGGTGGGGCGTACCGCGCAGATGGGAGGTGGTCCACTTAGAGTGGAAATCCCTTTTCACCGATGATAGCTACGGGGAGATAAAAAATAATAAAAAGAGTAAAATAATAAATAAAATTTATGTACGGACCACCTAGGTGACAAGCCAAACTTAGCAAAAAAAAAACACAACCTGGCAATGCACAGCCTGGCACGACTGCGTTTCTGAGGACGCAACGCGTTTATCTGGCCAGATTCTTCTCTCTCCCCCCCCCCCCCCCCCCAAAAAAAAAATACCAAAAAGTTAATAACCTTGATTATGACAGTTTTATGTTCAGCCTATGTGCCGGTGCTTATATTTCGCCTGACTCTTGAACTGTGCAGGTTTTCATAGTATGCCATTATTACCAGGGAATGAAGAGACCCCCCTCCCCCTTTTTTATTATTTTAAATTTTGCGAAAATGCGTATTAAATAAAAGTGTAACATTCAAAAAGCAGAATTTACGGCTGGCGCATTGGGTGCTCGTCCTGTGCTACGACATATGAAGGGCCCTGGCCCCCGTTGTACCCAATTATACAATTGTTTTTAGTTTTAATTTCCATGTGTCTTTGAATTTTAAGGGATCGATAGAAACTTCCTCTCTCAGAGCCACAAACGACATACATTTCTCCCTCTAGTAAATAGTAATACACACAAAGGGATAAAAAAAAACCTGACCTATATTAATTGAGGCCTATTATATTTACGTTTTACTAATGTTACCAGTAAGTGAACTCTAATTTTACTTTTTTTTTACTTAGAGCAGCGAGTCTCAAATAGACTTGGTAATTGTTCATTCAAGAATACATACAAGTAGGTCGCAAAAACTGAACAAGTTTCTTACTAAATGAGAGTGGGAATCGAAAGGTATGGGGATACGAAAACTGACAATGACGGGTAATCGTGTTTGATGAAAAAGTTAAATTCATCTGAATTGAACCACAGTAAACTAGCGGATAGAGTGATTAGCACAATGTTCTCTCCCCCCCCCCCCCCTCTCTCTCTCTCTCAGTGATAACTGCGGGCTGAGACTTAGTCTCCTAGAGCCCGTGAGATCAAAACTCGCTGTGTCCCTCAACATCCGGGAACTGCCACAAAGGCCAATGGCCAGCAAGCTACCCGACTGGTCCACCCTGTGGTCCGCCAGCCCGGGGGCATTCAAAAAGCACGTGATCTACTGTTCCCTCAACTTCCCTGCAGTGACGGCAAAGGGAAGCGACATGGGGGGCCTCAACCCTCCAAAGTACGCCCCTACAGCACAGTCCTCAGCGGACTCTTACTTTCCCTATTAAATATTAGGTACACATTTATTAGACTTGGAACATTCAAGAACCACCCTCTCGGTCACCGGCTATCGAACCCAAGACCTCCATGGCAACAGTCGAGCAGTCTTCATCACACGGCCACCAATACCCTCAAATTACTGGAAAACGAGAATATTTTTTTTAATATGTAAGATTATTTAAGATTATTTAAGTTACATTAATACGAATCAAAACCTCTCCCTTCCTTTCTCCCCCATCTCTTTCCCCCATCCTTTTCTGAAACTAATAAAAAAAAAATATCAAGTGCATCGATTAAGACGTTGCACAACGTTAGGGAAGACATGGTACGTCGTCATGAAGAAAGTCGGTGAACGAAATGGATTCGAACTAAACCGTAAACACACTCATCTGCACGTTAACACACGTGCATAGCAGGAAGCAGATATCACTTTCTTAAGGATCAGCCCCTCTCCCTTCTCTCTCCCCCCACAACCCCCCCTCCACCACACACATCTGTCACTGCTTGGCCATAAACTTGGAATCTCTCAGATAACAAGGCACCCTTCGTGGGGGTCGATACGCCCCTGCCACCCTCCTCTCCCCCCCCCCCGCACGGGTTCTACTGTATTATTATTTTGTTATTAAAGAAAGAGTTTAAGGATATGGATACAATTGACGGATAACTGAATCATATCGTCATCCATGTAAGTAGATAGAACAGATCTAATTATGCTAAATTCAATCCACATAAGCTGGTGATTTTTGTGTGTGGATATTGTGGATGGAGTTGGATGATGTACGATCCCCGCCCTTGAGACGAAGGGAGTGTAAGGGTTTGTCCAAGTTCTACCAGTATGTGGACAAAGATTTACTGCCTGATTTTTTTAAAATTTAAAACTAGTTACAGGAATCTACTGGCTAGGGGCAATGGTAGGAGGTTCCTTATCAGACGTTGTGGGGGAGGGGAAGTGGTGTGGAGACCAGGAGTGTCAGGAGATGGTTATGTGTCTTGAAGATGGTGTCAGCGCCTCACAGGTTGTCATGGAAACACAGCCAGATGTGATGCCACTGGTGGAAATCCAGCCACGACAATTATTTGCTCACGTGGGCCACTAGGTTCATTATTATTATTATCATTGTTTTTTAAAACAGCGGTCAACTAATATTAGTTTGTTGTTTGTGAATACGTAATGAAATAAAAAACGACAACACCAACAACAGCAACAACAACTAACAAACCAACAACAGCAACAAATACTAACAAACCAACAACAGCAGCAACAACAGCAAACAAACCAACAATAGTAGCAACAACAACAAACAAACCAACAACAGCAGCAACAACAACAAACAAACAAACAACAACAACAACCAAAAACCAACAACAGCAGCAGCAACAACAACAAACCAACAACAGCAACAACAACAAATAAACCAACAACAACAACAACAACAAACAAACCAACAACAGCAACAGCAACTAACAAACCAACAACACTGTTGATAACAAAGTGTTTTTAAATGATTGTTTTTGCTAATGTACTTCGTTGGTTGTGTCTGTTTTCAACTCACACATTGGACGTACTCAAATTGTTGATTAGAATAGACAGGGGCGCACGAAGGGTGCTGTGGGTTGTACGGCCTTACAGGGTACTGGACTACAAACAATGTCACAATTTTACTCTCTGGCTAGTTCCGTTGACAACGCTGTTCCCTTTAAATTTCTGAATGTTGTGTTTGGCCAGTGTATATAGTCTGTGTAAAACATAAAGTAATATAGACCACTAGACGAAACAATTATAAGCTTTGTCGCTGTGTGTCTGTGTGTGTGCGCGCGCTTGGTGAATTGTGCCCGTGCGACACGCGCACAACTTAGAGGTGGACACTGGTAGTCAGCCACCTAACAAATGTACTTGTGCTAGTGTTTGGTTGACTATTTTGAACTATGTGTTAGGAAATAACAATCTCTCGGTCTTATTGGGTACGTGAGCATTGAATCATTTAGCCTATCCCCCCCCCCCGCTCTCTTTACCTCGGGTAAACCAATGTATTTTGCCCCTCCTCCCCCTCAGCGACACTCATTAAAAAATAAAAAGAAAAAAAAAAAGGAATTCTAAATGGTCAGTTAACATCTTTACACTCGTGGACACACCCCACCCCCCTACCCCCTGACCCTACACCGGATGGGCACAAGACGGCCCTCACTTATAATACGATGTTAGCTGCGTGCCCGCCATGACTTCAGTTTTATAAATCCTTGAGTCACACGAGGTCATGACGCGAACACTAACCAACTATCCTGTGATGGTGATTTCTCTCCACCAATACATCTACTGAGCACCAGAGTTAACGGAGGACCGAGTAAGTCGGAGTAACTTCTTAAATCTCTTACTGCGGCTTTATGTCGGTAACTTTTGTTTTTTTTTACATAGCAGTGCTTCTCAATGTGTGGGGACGCCAGCATGGGCGTATTCATGGGGGGGGGGGGCAAGGGGGGCATTTGCCCCACCTCCTACATTTTGAAAAAAATGTATTTTAATAGGGGGGCATTTGCTCCCCCCCCCCCTTTACATTTAAAAAAAAATGTCATAAAGTTGTTATTTGCCCCCCCCCCCTGGAAAATTTTTGCCCCCCCCCTCGGAAAAATTCCTAACGACGCCCATGGTCGCCAGTAGGTTTTTAAATTGGGTAGATCATAAATGTAATTGTTGATAAATAAAAAAAAATATACAAAATTAGTTGTAACTTTTTTTCTTTCTTTCATAATTTTATTTTCTTGAATCCACAGGTGGGTTGCGAAAAACCGAAAAAAAAGGTTTCTTAGCGGGTCGCTAATCGCCAAAGTCCGAGAACCGTGCACTTTATAGGAACCTGATGATAGCTAGGGTACATGGTCATGGTCAGAGAGTACGATACAATTGGGCTCGATGATACAGCGGTCTTGGTTTTGGGGACAGTGTTCTTGTTTTCAAGTGGGTAGATTCCATGATTATGATGGAGTGAGGGACGCGCCTGACACCGATATTATTACCGATTCTAATACAATATCCTATGCATCTCTGAACTACCGATTACGTTACATCTCTGAACTACCGATTATGTTACATCTCTGAACTACCAAATAAGATACAATTTCCAAAGGGGGGATCCTAGGCAGAGACTTCAAATGAGAATAGGGGCCCAAGGCGAAGTTACCTTCTGGGGCCCTTTTAGCATAACATATATTAGAAAGTAGTTCTGTTAGAAGGCCCTATGACTGTATCAGGTCCTAGACGGCCAAAAGTTTACCTATTCAAAAGCAAAAGGGTCAGCAAAGTTCTGACTTTATAGAAAGTTCAAAAATAGAGTAGTAACTGACCAATCAGTAGATGCGGGATTAATCAATCAGTTGAAAAATCGGAAAATAGGTCGATGTTTTCCTGATGGCGATTTCAATAACAAAAAAAAATCCCGAATTTCCGATTATCATTTCCGATTTAACTGCTTCGCTACATCACTTTCATAATCCTGAAGCATCAAGACTATCCATCATAACCTGGCTTAGCCAGAGCGTAGTTTAATTTGCAAAAAACAAAGAATTAAAGCGAAAATTTCTAATTTTAAAGTTGAATATTTATAGCTTGATTATTTACGTTTGATTATGATCGCCGAGTTTCCAATAAATAATGTCACACAATTAAAATATTATAGCGTTACATGAATACAATGTAAATATTTTACTCTTACAAGATTGTAACTAGGTTTAACTACAGTCATAAAATAAATCGAGTAATACTGTAGTGAGAACTGAGTCACTTCACTAACACACATTCACCATTTATTGTGACTTTAATGCTGATTTTATGATAGTTTCCGTTGAACTCGCCGATATGTTTTTCATTTTTATTGTGCGATTACAGAAAATCAGCTGAAGGTAGACGCAAGGAGTGAACAAACTATAATAAAAGTTTTAAGGGTGTGTGACCAAAGTTGAAATTGAAACAAAGTAGTATTGGTATTATTGGTATTGGTATTATTGGTATTGGTATTTCGGTACAAGCTGTACCCCTCATAACAATTGCAGCACTTTATAAAATATTTAAATACTTATGGATTATTATAGTACAACTGAAATAATTCCTTTATGATTAAAAGGAAACGTTTTTGTTTTCTTTAATAGTTGGGTCTTATTTGAAACTTGGTGCAGTACAATGATTCATCCAACAAACATACATCTATCGTCCCGTTCAACGTACAACAAACACACATCTATCGCCCCGTTCAACGTACAACAAACATACATCTATCGTCCCGTTCAACGAACTTATATCCATCTACACCCCGATACATAATTTCACTTGTCAATCCATCCACCAACATTTCCATCAATTAATCTATTCATACATTCGTCCATGCACTTATGTATTAATCTCTCCACAAATCAACCCAGTCATCTTCTTGTACATCTATCTATCTATCTATCTATCTATCTATCTATCTATCTATCTATCTATCTATCTATCTATCTATCTATCTATCTATCTATCTATCTATCTATCTATCTATCTATCTATCTATCTATCTATCTATCTATCTATCTATCTATCTATCTATCTATCTATCTATCTATCTATCTATCTATCTATCTATCTATCTATCTATCTATCTATCTATCTGTCAATTGGCCTGTCGGTCTGTTTTTCAATGCCCGGTTAGCCAAATTTAAAGTCCCGAGATGTAAACAGGTATCTGTAGGTGGCCGTCACTGGCTTCGGACATAAAGACAGCTGGCGACCAATAAGTCCACTTAATAGGTGGACCGGCCATTGTCTGAGACGGCGGCTGGCATAACAACAAATCCCCACAGGGCCGGATCGCATACGGTGGTCGGTCAATATAAAGCTGACCAATATGCCGCTGTTTGAAAGAACCACAGAAGAACGGCAAACATATTTTTTGTTATTTTTATGATAATAACAATCATAATTAAATGGTTGTAAAAAAATTTCATGGCGTGTTTGTGGCGAAAGGGGGTGGGGTGGGGGAGAGGAGAGGAGAGGAGAGGAGAGGGGAGATTCAAGAAGCCGTCACGCTAGTAGCAGACGATAACTGAACGGAATGGACAGCGTCGTCGTAGACTTGAATAACGACGTATCACCAGCGTCAAGTTTTGATGATTGTCCTTAACCGTAACCGTAATTCGTTCAAGCGTAACTTTGTTATGCCGACATGGTTATATTGGAAGTTTATTTTGTTAAACTATTGAACGGTGTAACCAGATTTTTAACATTTTTTTTTTTGCAGCGTGATTGGTTTGCTACTTTTTTATGTTTTGTTTTAACAGTATAACTTGTTGAGTTGTTGAATGTGAAGCTTTTGTGTTAACTTTGTTGAATGTGATGTGAAGGAGGTTAATTGGCTTGATCGTCTACCTGTATTGCAACATAGACAAAAAAAAACAACATATGAACCGAATAAAAAATATATGGCCAATGTATTAACAGTTTTGACAACCATTATGGTGTGTGTGTGTCATTCTAGTGTGTGTCAATCTAGTGTGTGTGTCATTCTAGTGTGTGTCATTCTAGTGTTTATCATTATAGTGTGTGTCATTCCAGTGTGTGTCATTCTAGTGTGTATCACCTTATTGTGTGTCATTCTAGTGTGTGTCACCCTATGTGTGTCATTCTAGTGTTTATCATTCTAGTGTGTGTCACCCTATTGTGTATCATTCTAGTGTTTATCATTCTAGTGTGTGTCACCTTAGTGTGTGTCATTCTAGTGTGTGTCATTCTAATGTGTGTCACCCTAGTGTGTGTCATTCTAGTGTGTGTCACTCTAGTGTGTGTGTCACCCTAGTGTGTGTCATTCTAGTGTGTGTGTCATTCTAGTGTGTGTCATTCTAGTGTGTGTGTCACTCAAGTGTGTGTCATTCTAGAATCGAATGAATCTTTACCACAACTTTAGAACCTTACAAAAAAAAAAAGAAACATTCGTTGAATTTTCCAGTTCGCATGACTTCAAACAAACGCATATAAACAGACGTATAAAATAAATGATTTCTTGTGTATCAAGGTCAACAAAAAGGTCAAAATCCCCAACTCTCCATAATCTTCCTATTGGTTGTTGGGGTGAGCCAGATAGATTATGAAATGAGCTCGCCCTTAATGCGGAGACAATACTCACATACAACCGGTAATACTCACATACAACCGGTATTACTATTTCTGTATTTTTGTAAGGACTATAACGCGAGCGGTTACGGCCCTGTTCAATTAGTGACACTGAACGGGTGTCGACAGGGGGCGCGTTGAAGAAATTATGGGATATCTAAAGTAATTGAATACAAACAGTAGCTAATCTCCGATCAATTCTCTGGGGATTAAAAGAAAAAATGTTTTAGTTTGAAGAAAATGAACGGGAAATAGAGAGATATGGAGAAACAGTTCCTATTTGGGTGAAGGTAGATAGATAGAAACAGAAATAGATAGATAGATAGATAGATAGATAGATAGATAGATAGATAGATAGATAGATAGATAGATAGATAGATAGATAGATAGATAGATAGATAGATAGATAGATAGATAGATAGATAGAGAGAGAGAGTGAGTGAGTGAGAGACAGAGAGAGAATAGAGAGAGAGAGATAGAGCGAGAGAGTCAATGAGTAAATGAGAGAGAAAGAGAGAGCGAGTGAGAGAGTGAGAGAGAGTGTGAGTGAGAGAGACAGAGAGAGAGAGAGAGAGAGAGAGAGAGAAAGAGAGAGAGGGGGTGTGCTGGAAATGTGAGCAAAAAAAATTACAGGCTTGACTTGGGTGAGTATGTAAGGAAATGACACATTTTGTGAATATTTCACCAGGGAACTAGCTAGTAACTGTACAACAATAGTATACATTGGTCAATGGTTATTCTTTGTTTCAGTCAATCTATCAATCTATAAGTCTGTCAGTCAAGATATTTATATCTCTGCCTGTTTATCAATACATGCGTTTATTTATGTATACTACATTGTATAATATTTTTAAAAGTTACTAATTTATACAAATAATAAAAAAATAGTAAATTTTTATCCCTGAATTGTTACATGTTATTTAAACATATAAATACTCTGTATAAAACCACAAAGAAAAAAAATGATATCAGAGCCTTGGTTAGCTATTATAGCGCCCTGCGCAAGTTATTTAATTTGGCGCCCTCCTCGCCAAAAAACATTTAACATCAGTCTTTCGGCGGCGCCCCATCCTAGTTTGGCACCCTATGCGGCCCCCGCGCGAATTATATTTTATTTGGCGCCCTCCTCACTATCTTGAAAGTAAAAAAACAGAACAATATTTAACAGCGTTCTTTTGGCGCCCCACCCTAGTTCGGCGCCCTGGTACGGCCACACAACCGGCAGTTACCTTACTAAGTCACTACATGCTATCATTTAAATTCCTCAAATTAAACCCTCCCCAATGGAGCGCCACAAAAAAAAAACCCTTTACCGAGTTGATTTACTGTTTTGAACCAAACGGAAAACATTTCCTCTATTCTCTCCCCTTCCATCCCCCTTGTCCGACAGCGCGTGTGAAGATCTGATATTCCTTTCATAGGTCTGACCTTCGCGTCATACAGCTGACCTACGTGTCATACCGGGACGCAAAAGAAGATTTAAGAACCTTTTAACGGACTCGGGCCAGGCTATGCGCTATGATACTCCAGTATCACAGAGAAATGTTTTTTCTCTCTCTCTCTCTCTCTGCGTGTGTGTGTGTGTTGAATTATGCAAGTGTCGGTTTTTTCAACAATACTTCCGCACCATGAATTTATTGTTCCTTCGGAGTATTTTTTTTTCTTCCCTTGTTGTGGAGAAGGGGGGTGGGGGAGGGGTGGAAGGTAACAAACACAATTTTGGATAATCAGTATACTATCTAGATAATCAGTTTACTATCTAGATAATCAGTATACTATCTAGATAATCAGTATACTATCTAGATAATCAGTATACTATCTAGATAATCAGTATACTATCTAGATAATCAGTATACTATCTAGATAATCAGTTTACTATCTAGATAATCAGTATACTATCTAGATAATCGGTATACTATCTAGATAATCAGTATACTATCTAGATAATCGGTATACTATCTAGATAATCAGTATACTATCTAGATAATCGGTATACTATCTAGATAATCAGTTTACTATCTAGATAATCGGTATACTATCTAGATAATCAGTATACTATCTAGATAATCAGTTTACTATCTAGATAATCGGTATACTATCTAGATAATCAGTATACTATCGAGATAATCAGTTTACTATCTAGATAATCAGTATACTATCTAGATAATCAGTATACTATCTAGATAATCAGTTTACTATCTAGATAATCAGTATACTATCTAGATAATCAGTTTACTATCTAGATAATCAGTATACTATCTAGATAATCGGTATACTATCTAGATAATCAGTATACTATCGAGATAATCGGTATACTATCTAGATAATCAGTTTACTATCTAGATAATCGGTATACTATCTAGATAATTAGTATACTATCGAGATAATCAGTTTACTATCTAGATAATCAGTATACTATCTAGATAATCAGTATACTATCTAGATAATCAGTTTACTATCTAGATAATCAGTATACTATCTAGATAATCAGTATACTATCGAGATAATCAGTTTACTATCTAGATAATCAGTATACTATCTAGATAATCAGTATACTATCTAGATAATCAGTTTACTATCTAGATAATCAGTATACTATCTAGATAATCAGTTTACTATCTAGATAATCAGTATACTATCTAGATAATCAGTATACTATCTAGATACTCAGTATACTATCGAGATAATCAGTTTACTATCTAGATAATCAGTATACTATCGAGATAATCAGTTTACTATCTAGATAATCAGTATACTATCTAGATAATCAGTTTACTATCTAGATAATCAGTATACTATCTAGATAATCAGTATACTATCGAGATAATCAGTTTACTATCTAGATAATCAGTATACTATCGAGATAATCAGTTTACTATCTAGATAATCAGTACACTATCGAGATAATTAGTACACTATCGAGACAATCAGTTTACTATCGAGATAATCAGTTTACTATCGAGATAATCAGTACACTATCGAGATAATCAGTACACTATCGAGTTAATCAGTACACTATCGAGATAATCAGTACACTATCGAGATAATCGTAAATAGACAATAAGAAGGCAGGTTATGTTATAGGTAATTTAACGAAACAAACGTATGTCTTTCTTTGTGTATTTCTTCGTCCAGTCCAAACAGAATCAAGTACCAATTCACTGTTTTCTAATGTAAAACAAGTCATATTTACCTAAAAGTATGTTTACCTAAAATTATGTTTACCTAAAAGTATGTTTACCTAAAATTATGTTTACCTAAAAGTATGTTTACCTAAAAGTATGTTTACCTAAAAGTATGTTAAACATACTTAGCCTAGAAACGAGGGATTGCTCAGTGTTGTTGTTGTGCCTGGGTTAAGATCACGGGTTCGATCCCAGCGGACGGCAATATATCGTCTAGTGGAAGGAGAGGGGGGGTGTGGGTGTGTGTCCACAAACTGTGTCCGACGTCGCGTTACGGTAAATGATGTGAAATATAGAAATAAAACGATTTCTTCGCACTCCCGCACCCCCGCACCCCCTCGCCCCCCTCTCCCAGCGGCGGCTTAATTTAAAAGCGATGCTTGAAGATGGTGGGCTTTTCGTTGTCCTCGGTTTGAGAATGACTGACAATGTCAAGGTCATTGGATAAATAAAAAAGGTAATTCGTAACTCGTGAATATGAATTTTGTATTTTTTATTTTTAATAAAATAAACTCCAGCGTAGTACGTTGTGTACATAGCAATGGGTCTTTGAAGTCAGACTATACATGATATGTTTCCCTCTTAGATCCTATAAAAGAATAGTGGTCCCCAACCTTTTTCTCACCGCGGCCCGCTGGAATGGGGGGGAAGGGAGACGTTAAATATTTCTCGTCCATGGAAAGTCGCACAATCACGAAATAAATAAAAGGGAAATAATTTAATATTTCTTAGGCGGCCCAGTAACATTCGTTCCACTGACCGGTACCGGTCCACGGCTCGGGTGTTGGGGACCTCCGCTATAAACCAGTCATGGGACTAGTTTTTTTTTATTGTGCTCTTCTATCATCCCCACCACAGCCTATAGTGCAATGGGCCATGCAGGCACCACGGGAGACTTTCTCCATGACCTGAAAAATGTCCTTTGGTTCTTGGTTGGGAGTCGAACCCGGGAAGCCGTCATTTCAACTGTCGACCGATTCGCCACACGGCCATCCGTGTCCTCATAGCGGTAGATAACTCGCTATAACATCGTCGAACCATTTTGTTTTCCCCCCTCTACTCCTCCTCCCCAATACAAAGTTAACTTCATTGATCACACATTTTTGGAACCGGGTGAAAAGGGGGGGGGGGGGAGAGAAGAAGAAGACCTGGTTGTAAGTCACTAGTTGACGTAACGGGGAGGAAAAGAGGCGCGGGGGGGGGGGGAGGGGGTCAGACAAGTGTTAGACGAGAACAGGTGAACAGTACATGTTGAATTCACAAGATGGGTTAATCAGGGACGGGGTGGGGGGTGGGTAAAGCTTGTCAGTAAATCCATAATGATGTCTGTGTGTAGCATGTCACTTCTTTTTTAAACAATACACACACACACACACACACACACACAAATACTAATACGCTCATGCACACACAAATAAACACATCCTAACTGAAATAAACACACATATTCAAACACAAGTAAGCCCACATATATACAGCACAGATAAACACGCGCGCATACACACACACACACATACGCACAAAGCAAATAAACAAACACAACCTTATCTACAAACGAACACACACACACACAAACACACGCACCCACACACACACACATACAGAAACTTACAAACAAATCAATCCTAGCCAATGTTATTAAGCAGTGAGTGCGTACTTCTGTGTGTGTGTGTGTATATATATGTGTGTGTGTGTATGTGTGTGTAAGTGTGTCTATGTGCATGTAAATAGGTGAATGTGATGAATAGATATGAGATATATTCATGTGCATGAGCATGTGTGTGTGTGTGTGTGTGATGGGTGTGTCTGTGTGTAAGGGTGATGCGTTATTTTGAAAGTTCTAATGTTTCGATCGGCGTCAATGTAATTGAAAGGAAACGTATGTGTGTGCGCGCGTGCGCTCAAATACTGTATCAAGTGTTACCTATCGACAGATAAATCTTAATATATATATATATATATATATATATATATATATATATATATATAAAATTAAAATCCCTTTGGTACTTTTATCGAACTGTACCGCAAAGTAGAAACATTGTTCTTTACTCTTAGATCAGATAATTATTGAAATCGTACTGATTAAATAAAAGTGTGTCAGCCCATAAGCAGTTAATAATACAAGCAATGAATATAATTTTAAAGACATAGGCTATACAGATTTTAATGTTTTAAGTTTTGTCATTTGTTAATACAATGATACAATTAGCAGTTCACATTTTATATACTCGATATAAATACTTGTATAATCTAAGACTAAGGAATCATTTTTTTTATAAATTTTAAGTACATTTTAATAAAACAAACATTTTTTTCACATATTTGTTGAATAATGAGTTCATCACTCCTTCTCAATAACCAACTAACTATATATATTTCTTTTAAGGCGATGAATATTTTTATTTGAAGTAATTTGGGTGAGAGATTTTGTTTACGATTATCCCTCAGTGAACGATAGAATATAAATTATGAAGAATGCGCATCGTCTGTCTATCTAAATTGACCTTTCCGAAAGACGCCATATTTGCGCTTTTTTTTTTATCAATACTTAAAAAAAAAAAAAAAACATACATGCAGTGGCGTAGCGAGCTTAACACACCCGGGGCACAATTCCTTTTTAGCGCCCCCCCCTTGAGCCTCCCCCACAGACCAAATCATCATACATATTTTACTATATAAACTGTCTTTTTTCTATATGTGAGCCCCCCCCCCCCCCAAGCATTTTTTGCTGGTTGCGCCACTGGCTGAAAGTAAACTTAATATACTAGACTTATTGTGTCTTTGAACTATGTTTTCGATACACTACTTAGAAAAGGTGATAATAATGTAAATTCATGTCCACAAATTTTTTTTAATTAATAAAAAAATCATTAATATGTAAAACCTACTTTAAAAAAAAAAAAACATTATTTTTCTTATTGTTGATTTTTTTAAAAAAGTTTTTTTTTTAATTTTATGGGCGAAAAAAATTTCTGCGTAACATTTGTAAGTTTGTAAAATTGGCAGAATATCTCTGCAGTATGGCCTACTCTATACATTGTACTAAACAAAGAGCTCAAGATGTGAAACGAAGCCATCTTGTATTGATATCAATAAAGCAATACGTTATGCTCGAATGAAATAATGAACTGACAATGAGATGACCACAATACACCATAATAAAGTGACCAATGTGATGACCACAGTTTTTAAAAATAATGAACTGACAATGAGATGACCACAATACACCATAATAAAGTGACCAATGTGATGACCACAGTTTTTAAAAATAATGAACTGACAATGAGATGACCACAATACACCATAATAAAGTGACCAATGGAATGACCAAAACTTTTTTTTTTAAAATAATGAAGTGACTGACCTCTCTGACATAGCGTCTGGTACGGCGACATGCTTGGCGCCTTGTTAAACTCCAGGGTCGGCGACATGTCCGCGCTCCGCCAGCCGTTGTCCAGCATGTTCAGTCTCTGGTGGTTATTGCACGAGCAGGAGATGGCGCAGCAGGACCTGGACGGGTCATCCCGGGCGCAGCTGTCGTACTCTGACCTGGCATTGGACGCGGCGGCGGTCTTGTACAGCAGGCCCTCGTAGCCGGACTTCATGATGTTCGAGTCCCTGGGCACCGTCGGGCTGTCCGCGGGGCCGATCGAGTTCAGCTTCCAGTCCCCGTTGTTGCCCTGCTTGACGCCCCCGGCGTCCGACTGGAAGGGGTAGACGGACGGGGGCGGGAAGTAGCTGGTCGACCATGAGGGCGTGTACATGCTGGGGTAGCTCCTCTCACAGTTGGGCGGCTCCGAATACGCCGATGGTATGTGCCACCCACGAAACGCGTACGGATTCATAATCCTTTGTTGTTGTTTTTGTGTGGATCAAGGAATAATTATATATAACACAATCCTGATTGAAATACAGCACAATCCTGATTTAATATGTTAACACAATCTGATAAAACCTTTCGCGCCCATTGTTTTTAAGTTTCTCTAATATATAAAACGGTTTTTTTTTAAATCAATGCAAGTCAAGTTAACGAAATTAAGTATGAAATTAGTAAGAAGAATATGACTTTGACAAAACCTACGTAAACAATGTGTTCTTTTCTTCTTAATAAAACCATGAGTCACAAATTATGCACCAAATATCGGCGCTCTATTTGCTAGCGCGCAGACGCCAACTTTGATAACAAGAAAGTGGTTACAAATTTAATTCTATTGTATGTTTACATAAGTAAGTACTGTTATCATTATTTTGATGTTTTTTTTTTCGGTTTTGAATTCTTTTTAACTCTTTCTTTTGAATGTTTTGCTGTAATCAACTCGTATTGAGGCTAATTAGGTAAACAATGGCGAACATTAGTGATGTGTTTCCTGTCTGTGCTCTGAAAAGTGACAGCAACAGAAGGAAAACGTCGAGTGATACAACAGAAGCTGTTGCTGTCTTACAGCTGCTGTTTGCTGTACACCATCACACGTCTGCTCAGCTCCCCTAACCTAAAACAGAATACGTAATGAGCCCGTGGGTAAGTTTTTGTACGTGCGTTTACCTCCGTGTGTGCGTGTGTGTGACGTCAGGGCTCAGATTCGCTCCAGATGACGTTTATGGCCATATGCCGTTATGCGAGTCGAGTTACCGTCCCTGAATATTGACAGATTTCTCTTCCCCTGTCTCAAGAAAGGGAAAGACAAAAACAACAAAAAAAATGAATGCCGACTTCCTGATTGGCTGTAGAATTCAAACAATGCTGTAACCAGAAACTGTGAGTCGGGTGGAATTCTTTGAATAGTTTTGTTGTATATGTCCTGTGAAATAAAAATATTAATCAATACATCATTTTAAAGAAACAAAGCAAAAAAAATGCAAATTATGCAGAAAGAAAAACCATTAATGATGGAGAGAATATTTATTTATTTAGGAATCATATAAATATATGAAAAAGTGCAAATAAAGATATATATATGTATGTATGTATATATATATATATATATATATATCAACAATACGGTAAACATTGTTGGAGCTCCTAAGGGAAACATGTGTATATTATATACCCATTGTTAGACAAAGAGACATTGCTATAACTGTCACACATGTGCTTAAAAAACTGGCAACTGACACCCACCCACTCACCCACCCACTCACCCACCAACTCACCCACCACTTCTGCCCAAAGGGCACCCCACACACAACTTTAATCACTTTTATAACATGAATTTTCTACTCATGCATATAACTTTATGCGCATTTTCCACCAATCTATTTATATCCAAACTGCCACACGCGAGGTTTTGATATATAGGCTCAAAGTTATTCAGTTTCGTTTATCTTTTCTAAAGTTTCATTCCTTTTTTTTTAATTGTCTAATTCTTGTGTCTGTCTATTCATCTACCCGAACGTCTGTCTATCTTTTTTTCTGTCTATTTCTTTTTTTTTCCTCTCCTGAATGTTATTTCACCCTCCCTGTATCTATCTCTGTCTCTGTAAGATCCATCTCTCTATCAATCTCTATACATATCCCGTGTATCAATCATAACGTTTTTTTAAATACCAATTAGTGCGCTTAGAGAGAAAATGAAAACACGACAAAAAATCTTCTATTCACACCAAAAATCAAATCAATTTATCACAAAGAGAAAAAAAATGTTTCAACTTTTTAAATATGTCTCGTGAGAAGGCCAGAAGTTAAAGAAATTTAAATTTTATAACGTGGTAAAAAAATTTCACATGTTTATATATTTTTTAGACACCATCTCTACTTGGGTTCAATGAGGGTTAGGAGACATGGACCACATTCAATGAAAGTTAGGAGACATGGACCACATTAAATAAAAGTTACGAGACATGGACCACGTTCAATGAAAGTTAGGAGACAAGGACCACATTCAATGAAAGTTAGGAGACATGGACAACATTCAATGAAAGTTAGGAGACATGGACCACATTAAATAAAAGTTACGAGACATGGACCACATTAAAGAAAGTTACGAGACATGGACCACATTAAATGAAAGTTACGAGACATGGACCACATTAAATGAAAGTTAGGAGACATGGACCACATTAAATAAAAGTTACGAGACATGGACCACATTAAATGAAAGTTAGGAGACATGGACCACATTAAATGAAAGTTAGGAGACATGGACCACATTAAATGAAAGTTAGGAGACATGGACCACATTAAATGAAAGTTAGGAGACATGGACCACATTCAATGAAAGTTAGAAGACATGGACCACACTCAATGAAAGTTAGGAGACATGGACCACATTAAATGGGAGGAGAACAATGTGAGGAAAAATGTGCCAATGTGAATTTAAAATAATTTAAGGAAAGAAAACAAAATCTAATCCTGGTGTGAAAATAACCACAGAGTGTGCTCGTTGGTCCATTATTGCTATGGGTGTGTAACTATCAGAGTAGATGATTTTTTACAGGTTTAGGTGAAAGTCGGTTGTAGTCCCCCCCCCCCCCCAAATCAAAGTCCACCCCAGATTAAAACCTGAATCGTGGGATTCGACTTCCTTGACCTAACTAAACCTTGTCGAAATCTTGTATCTTACTTACCTGGCTATTGCCTATGACCTGACACGTGACTCAGGGTCACAGGTCACGTGCGACGTCACAGACGTTTCTGACACGTGACACGTGACCAGTGTATACCTGTTGTTTATTTTTTTTTTTTAAGTTTGTTTCTCAAATCGGTGTCCTGTCCTGTCCTGTCCGTTACGTTGGACATTTGTGGTTATGTCTCGTTTTGAACAAGTGTGAGATTATTTGACATATACTGGACCATGTCCTCAAAATCCTTAAAGGTGAGCAGGTTTGGCACAGGTGATTTATACCACCCCCCCCTCCCCCATCGTCCCTTCCCCCAGGAGTTAACGTTCTTCCATCCCCCCCACACCCATTCAATATTTTGGATCAATCAAATGGAATGTCGCGTAGATCAAAGGATGAAGACTGACACGTGACAGACAGATTCAAAGGGGTGGGGCCATATGGATAGTGAGGGGAGAGGGGGTGATAGGTGTGTGTGTGTGGGGTGGATGGTGGGTGTTGGTGATGGGGGTGTGTGGGGGTGAGGGGTAAAGGGTGGGGGGGGGTTATGGGTTATTTTGAAAGTTTAAATGTTTCAATCGCATTGACATGATTGAATGGAAACGTGCTGCAGAGGGGAAGATGAGGGTCGAGGAAAGGGGGGGGGGGCAATTGAAGTAAAAGACAAACAGGAAGTCACTGAGTGGACATGTAGCAGCATAACTGACCTTTTGAAAATATTGAAATTTATTCGATAAAAGAAAAAGAAGGTTTTGAGGCGCCCCTCCCACCCCTTTCCCCTTCCCCCTACCCCTTCTCCCGATTCATCTCCACCCATTGTCCGTGGCTGCATGTAGAGGGGGGATACACAATCGTGGACTCGACCTATGTCTCTTACACATCTACTTACTGGCGAGGGAGGTTAACTGACTTCGGCGTGATTTGAACTCGGGGCACAAAGTCAACGAGAGACATTTACCGGTATTTGTAATAGTAAAAAAAAAGTGTTTCAAAGATCTGCACGATAGTAGATTTGTGTTCTCCGGTGGTCGTGTGGTGTAGAGTGCACGACTGTTCAACTGGAGATGCAGCTTCGAACCTCGGGGAAAACCCCTGGGATTTATTTATTTTGGCTCAGGTTGCAAAGTCCACTTAGCTATAATTATGTACCAGGTAAATTTTGGGGAAGTAAAGGTAGCTGGGCGTTAAGCTAACGTCACAATCCATCAATAAGCCCGAGAATTAGAAACAGAAGAATTCTACACTCATCAACAACCGTTATGGAACTTGAAAAAATTTTTTGCTGAAAAAGCACACATCAAAAAGCACGCCTCAAAAGCACACCTCAAAACGCACATCTCAAAAAGCACACCTCAAAAAGCACACCTCAAAAAGCACACCTCAAAAAGCACACATCAAAAAGCACACATCAAAAAGCACACCTCAAAAAACACACGAATCTGCTTTCTTAAGTAGTAAAACAAATTAAAAAAACAAAAAGAAAACCACACCAACAACAATCAAAAGTGTTTAATTAAAATGTGGTCATTCAAGACTTGATTAAGATCTTTTTAGTTTTTAAAGTTATTAGATGACCTTTTTATGGTTCAGTGACCAAACCAACTTTTCTTCCTCACAGGAACTGGACTCAGCGAGCGTCTAGTGTTTATGTAATCACTGTTACACCACATGATCCCCTAGGTCATTATTTCTATTTCATCTGGTAGAGCTAACAAAGAGCTTATTACTGTTTAATTACGTAAGGATTAAATGGGACGTCAAGATTATTGATGCAAAGCAGACTGGTTCCTTTTTGTTTTGTTTTTTTTACTTTCACAGAGAAAAAAAACCAAGAAAATTTAAAAAAAAAGTTCACGCATGTAATAAGTAGTTTTAGAACAATGTCACGGGTGTTGACAATGCAGGAGAAGTAACGTTGAATGAATTTAACACAGTCCGGAATCGATGTTTCTAAATGATTACAAAAACCTTAGAACACGGGCGGGGTATTCTTTAATTTTGTGTTGTGTGCTGCAATAGGTTTTTTTTTTTTTTAAATTTGACAAAAGGCGCCAGACCGTTGCCTTTGAAAACACTTATGACGTTAGCGATGGACAGACCGTGGTTGAAGGGACCAAATTGTTTCTATTGATTAATTGAAAATTAAATGTTATCATCATTGCAAAAAAAAAAGTCTAACGGGTCTTATTTTATCTGCGGGCCAGAGTTTGCCAACCACTGCCTCAGAATGTCAACAAAAAAAAAAAATTATCGCGGTCGATGATATGGGTTGATCCATTTTGTGTGTGTGTGGGGGGGGGGGAGGGGTAGGGGGGCTCAAGCACAGACGATTTTGGTGGGCCGCTGTCATGTATCCAGAAGGTTATCTATCTATCTATCTATCTATCTATCTATCTATCTATCTATCTATCTATCTATCTATCTATCTATCTATCTATCTATCTATCTATCTATCTATCTATCTATCTATCTATCTATCTATCTATCTATCTATCTGTCTATCTAATTGTCTGTCTGGTTGTTTGTCTTTCAGTCTGTACGTCCGTACAACCTTCCGTCTATCAGGCCTGTCATCTGTTTATCTATTTGTACGTCTTTCTGCCAAGCCTGTTCTGAATCTATAATACAAATTTTACATCATATGTTCCGGTGTCTGTCATCGCGACTTCCGTCTGTCATCGCCACTTCCGTCTGTCATCCAACATGGCGGCATAAACAATTCAAAGATGGCAGAAACATTTACTGTTTTCTTCTTAACATGCATGATCCGGCTACCAACTGGCCAGCCGAGTAAGAATTAACTCCTACAAGGCTGCCAGAAATGACATTGGGCCAGCCATATGTTTAGTGCCGAGGTGACAAAACACCGTACACTAAAATACGGCAGGTAAGATCATGAATGCCAAATGGCAATCACAATGTAATACTGCTTTCGACCGCCTTAATCATTACCAAAGGCAATTAAGCGATCTTAGGAGAGGTAACAAAATCATACCAAAATATTTTTTTTTTTTTAATTTGTTTTTTTTTTAACGCCGCCATTGCCAGTATGGTAGGGTGTAGTGTGCCTACCACACCAGCACTGTTGGCGGCGCTGATGCACGTCTGCCATGCCTACAGAGCGGCGGGGTGAGTGTACCCGCTATCATCTGCAGGGACGGCAGAAAGATGGGTTTTAATCCTTGCCAGACCAGCAGGGTGTGTGTACTGCCGATCGGTCAGAATGGCAAGGAAAAGGGTTTTTCCTGCCACTCGGACAGAGGGGAGGGTGTAGTGTGCCTGTACCCTCAGCCGGAAATGGCAAGCTGCGCAGGTGTGCTTGAGTGGGACGGAGTGGAAGGGTGTTGTGTGCCGACCACATCCGTCACCACCGCCAGCTGTGAATACTGCGGTCTCAGATAGTCCTCATTGACCACAGTACCACCACCCTCGCAAGTAATGGGTTTTTTTTCCTTACTAGAGAACCCCTATGATCCATCCCCCGTGGATCATGGTATGTCTCTCAGACCAGGAAGGAGAGATCACAAACTATTTTGTGATACTTTCCGAAATTAGATTAAAACCGGAACGAAGTACCATAGGCCTATGTATATCTCACAGTATCGTAATAAATCTATGGTGGTCAATTTGTTATTAAATGAGAAGCGATCAACAAAGAAATATTTACAGAAATCGTTCAATTAATATTCTGTGTTATATTCCACAATCTAAACTTTAAACCAAAATTATGGATACCTCAATATAATGTAATATTTATAGTGTTTAAATTGTTTATATTCCTAAAATATGTCTATTTCTAATGTACAATTATTTCCCTTTATTACTAACCTAAAATACGTCACATTTTTTTTCATTTTTTGACTATTACGTCACATGATTGAAATGAATAAGGGTTGAGATTGAGTAGCGCCGTACACAACGTTTACAATGCAAACTAACCCATTTATGATGGGGGCTTCACACAGAGGGTGTATGGAGTGGGCCCATTTTGAGGAGGGCCCCCAAAATATTTTTTAAATTAAATATTAAGTACATTATCTCATGTCAAAATGTAGTGGCTCCCGAAGATGCCTAAAATCCCTTGGTTCGGCATTGGCTTCACAGAACTATAATGTTGAAAGCTTTGATATGAGATTGATATGTATTTCTTTTTTAAGAGGCCTATTGTTTTCTGCGTCTGCGGCCTCAACTGCATTGATGGAATACTATGTTTTTAATTGA
>JAGDYQ010000159.1:1952876-1965376 GCA_021962125.1 Bulinus truncatus | reverse complement strand
TAACCTAGATCTGTATGTAACCGACATATGTATGTAACCGAGATCTGTATGTAACCGACCATGTATGTAACCGAGATCTGTAAGTTACCGACATTTGTATGTAACCGACCATGTATGTAACCGAGATCTGTATGTAACCGAGATCTGTATGTAACCGAGATCTGTATGTAACCGACATATGTATGTAACCGAGACATGTATGTAACCGAGATCTGTATGTAACCGACATCTGTATGTAACCGAGATCTGTATGTAGCCGAGATCTGTATGTAACCGAGATCTGTATGTAACCGGCATCTGTATGTAACCGAGATATGTATGTAACCGAGATTTGTATGTAACCGACATCTGCATGTAACCGAGATCTGTATGTAACCGAGATCTGTATGTAACCGAGATCTGTATGTAACCGACATCTGTACGTAACCGAGATCTGTATGTAGCCGAGATCTGTATGTAACCGACATCTGTATGTAACCTAGATCTGTATGTAACCGACATCTGTATTAACCGACATCTGTATGTAACCGACATCTGTATTAACCGACATCTGTATGTAACCGACATCTGTATGTAACCGAGATCTGTATGTAACCGAGATCTGTTTGTAACCGACATCTGTAAGTAACCGACATCTGTATGTAACCGACATCTGTATTAACCGACATCTGTATGTAACCGACATCTGTATGTAACCGAGATCTGTATGTAACCGAGATCTGTTTGTAACCGACATCTGTATGTAACCGACATCTTTATGTAACCGACATCTGTATGTAACCGACATCTGTATGTAACCGAGTTATGTATGTAACCGAGATATGTATGTAACCGAGATCTGTATGTAACCGAGATATGTATGTAACCGACATCTGTATGTAACCGACAACTGTATGTAACCGACATCTGTATGTAACCGACATCCGTATGTAACCGACATCTGTATGTAACCGAGATCTGTATGTAACCGACATCTGTATATAACCGAGATCTGTATGTAACCGAGATCTGTATGTAACCGACATCTGTATGTAAACGAGATCTGTATGTAACCGACATCTGTATGTAACCGACATCTGTATGTAACCGACATCTGTATGTAACCGACATCTGTATATAACCGAGATCTGTATGTAACCGAGATCTGTTTGCAACCGACATCTGTATGTAACCGAGATCTTTATATTGGGGAAAAAAGGGGGCAGCGATGCCCTGAATGCACCCGCGAGGATGAAATATCGTTTGAAATTTTCTCGTCACTGCGCTATTCGTTCAATTCTTTATGGTGCCCCAAACAGATTGTATTATAGAATTTCAATGAAACTGTTCACCAGTACAGGTTCTATTGGAGAAATTGTCGGTATAACAGTGTAAAATATCTCAGGCGCGTGTTTTCTTGAGTCTCTTTATATTTTACTTACACGAAACTGGCCAACAGGATGGGGGGAGGGTGTGCGCCTAGTTTGTTAATCCGTTGGGATGACTCTGCGTCAACTCAGTATGCCTCTACATAAGAATGGCTTTATCGGAAAAAAAAAATTGTCTCGCTGATCCAGCCTATAGTACCTACTGTCATTAGTTAGAACAGGATGAACAGTATCATGCCTTTTGATTGTAATGAGAGTAATTACTTTTTTGAAATAATTACTTTTTTTTAAATAATTACTTTTTTGAAATAATTACTTTTTTTGAAATAATTACTTTTTTGAAATAATTACTTTTTTTGAAATAATTACTTTTTTGAAATAGTTACTTTTTTGAAATAATTACTTTTTTGAAATAATTACTTTCTTTAAAATAATTACTTTTTTGAAATAATTACTTTTTTTGAAATAATTACTTTTTTGAAATAATTACTTTTTTGAAATAATTACTTTTTAAAAAATAATTACTTTTAAAAAAAAAAATTACTTTTCTAATTCAAACTTTGTAACCGTCTAGTTCGTCTGCTTCCGTTGGTCGACTTGAAGTTCTACATCCTGTCTTGTATTTTCTTCTCTCTTCATTCTGCACTTCCGGTCAACCGTCAAGTCATTCCAGGTACAGACGCCTCACCCTTGACCTAGTTGCTACTGGTCTGTAAGGAAACGAGATTGGGTCGGTGGAGGATTGGGGGGAAGGGGGGGAGTTTTGGGAGGAGCCCACAATGTGAGTGTATTCCTTTGTTTGTAAGTTTGTTTTGTTTGTGTGTTGTGTGGGTGGGTGGGGGAAGAGTCTGTTCCTTATGTAAGACTGGGGGTGGGGGGGGGGGTATCATAACGTTGTGTGTGAGTTGTGGGGGTAACACTATGTCTTAACATTAGCTTAACATTATTGTGCTCTCGTGTGTTTGTGTTTATGTGTTTGTTTGTTAGTGTAAATGTATGTGTTTGTCTGTGGGATTCTATTTCGTTGAGTGTGCGCATGTTTTAGTGTAGGTGTGTGAGAGTGCTTGTGTTTTCCTGTGTTAATGTGCATGTGTGTCAATGTTGTGTTCTAATCGGTGCGTGTGTGTGTGTAACTTTATTAGTCAGCTTGCACATGGATATGAGTGTGTGGATATGTTGGTGCTTGTGTTAATGTTTGTGAGTGTATGCCCTTCGTAGTGCTGTTGTGTGTTTGTTTACCTGTCTCGGTGTTGATATGAATATGTGCTTGTATCATTATGTGTGTTTAGGTTGTTCTACTATTAAAACAAAGTCAGTAAATGTCAACCAGCAGCTCTAAACGAATCAATCAGTACAATCGAATGAATCAGTACAATCGAATCAATCAGTACAATCGAATCAATCAGTACAATCAAATGAATCAGTACAATTGAATCAATCAGTACAATCGAATCCATCAGTGCAATCGAATCAATCAGTACAGTCGAATCAATCAGTACAATCGAATCCATCAGTGCAATCGAATCAATCAGTACAATCGAATTAATTAGTACAATCGAATCAATCAGTACAATCGAATGAATCAGAACAATCTTTGCAATGTAAAACTAAGCTCGTCCAATAAATCATTTCATTGTTTACATTAAATGTTGTCATTTATAACAAAACAAAAACATAAAATCAACCCCCCCCCACGTCACAATGTCACATTATAAAAGAAAGACAAAAAACAAAAATTCTATATGGCCTTTTCTTATGTTGTCTTCCTTCAAGTCAGTTTACCTGTATAGCTCCGTGCAGCTATAATTTGTTTCCGTGATACGCGTCACAATAAGTTGTATGTTACATGCATTTGTTTAACGACAGACAATTAATATAAAAAATAAATTAAACAAAAATTAAGAGATATTTTTTTGTTTTTTAGAAAACTTCAAGGAAAAAAAAAACGTTAACAAAATTATCTATAGGCGTAGACTGCAACTTAAGGGGCACCTCTTGAAACAACATTGTAGGGCAGTGGGGGGAAGGAGGAGACGGGGGGTGGTGGCTGATATAAAAAAATATTCATCTACTTCGTGTTGTCCCACGGGCTCCTCCCGTAGCATGGGTCACTACCCTCCCCCTCTAGCCCCCTCCCTTTTCCCCATCCTTCCAACTCGGACGATCCTCCGTGTATAAAAAAATAAAGATGTTTCGCTCCAGGGGAATATCCACGTTTTCCCTTGTAGGTAGTGGCATGAGTTCAAATCCTAGCGCCAGCAAAATCTAAACTCTGTCGCCCCCTGTTGTACACACAAGACGAGAACAAGGGAGACGAGCGGGTTGTGGGGGGGGGGGAAGCGGGGGACGTCAGTAGGGAGCCTTTGGGAGGGGAGGGGGGCGCTTCATGTATTAAAGTCAGCGACAGCAGTATGCTGATTTAAAAAAAAAAAAATATTTTTTTTTAACGGTTGAGTCATCTGAAAGTAAAGCACACTGTAGACCCCTCTACACAACCATCACGCTTGACCGCCCCTCCCTCCTCCTCCTCCCTCCCCCATCTCCTATCCGCCCCTGAAAGGTTACAAATATTATCATCATGGCTATGTAATAATGTTGTCATAATATCATTACACGTGAATAATCTAATCGGTAATAATAATAATTTCAAAGATGTTTTTTTTTTTTTTAATTTTATAGTTTAAGACATTTCTTAATATTGACCCCCCCCCCCCTTCCCGAATCGCGATTTTATGTTTAAGTTGTCACACACGCAAAAAAAAAAAATAATATTGTACAAATTATATTTCTAGCGATATGACTCTCTGTCTACAGTTATTTACATGACTAATACTATAAAATTTTAAATAAAAAAATTGTCATGACGATTGAAGGCCATTTGTGTATTGAAAAATCATCCTATTGTTTTACAGAATAACCCCATTGGGTTTAGCTGGTTGCACACTCATAGTGGTCTCGTTAACAGCATGGACGGCTCTTCAGCAAATTATTTGACGTGGGTGGGGTGGGATTTCATGGTTTCATCTTTTTTCCTGAAAAAGGGGGAGAAAAGGGGGTGGGCGGGCGCCTCTAAAGCTCTAAGGGTGGAGTGGGCTTGCACCCCGATATATGCAAACTGATGTTAGATCCAGTAATTAGGAGCTGCACCAACTAGTAGGACGCTGTTTTTGTCTGAATGAGTGTGTGTGTGTGAGGGTGTGTGGGGGGTATGAATGTGTGTGTGTGTGTGTGTGTGTCATCACACGGACTCCCAGGAGCGAGGGAACAACAGGCAAACAAACAAACGAACATTTCATTTGGTATAAGACGCAACATTTTTTTTTATTTATTTATTTTGTTTTTTTAAAAAGGTACATCACTCCACTCACCCCCTCTCCCCTCCCCCAGTATCTTTTCAGACCCCCATACCGTTGTTATCAAGTTGTGAGCTTGTGTTATATTAAACATGTGATAACATCCTACCAATCGCTTCTGGCCTAAACCCGCGCTGCCCGGTGTCCTTTGAGCCGGCGTTGATGTCTGCTGGACATCTAATGTCACGTCTGTCACAACATTCCATCATTTCACCCCCTCTTCCCCTCCCACACAGTGCTTCCGTTTAGCATTTTTTTTTTGCCAACCTGGCAACTTTACGACAAACATAAACACTGTGTTAGTAATGCCAGATTTTTTTCCCAGTACATTACTTTTGCTAATATTATTTTTTTTTTTTATAATTTGTTGTTTTATCCTTGAAAATCGATTCGGTAATTATAATTAAATAATGCTATGTAAATAATTTGTTTAATTATTTTGAAAAATGTTTTCAAAATAAGCAAGAATAAATCTATCTATCAAGAACAATAGACCATACAAAATCGGCCCAAAAAAAGATAATACTTAGCTAGCAATAAAATGGTTTTAAAAATATAAATTTGTTCAAATGGATTAATAAAAAAGACATAAGATATTTTTTTTAGAGAGGGCTAGGTTAAAGTTCATTACAAATTTCAAAATTATTGACTGAAATTGAACGAAAAACAGCTTAGTTCCAATTATAGGAACACAAAAATAAAATATTATAAATAAATAAATGACATTGTTTCCCTTAAGTTGATAATTTTGGATTTCATAACCAGGTCATTTGGATTTCATAACCAGGTCATTTGGATTTCATAACCAGGTCATTTGGATTTCATAACCAGGTCATTTGGATTTCATAACCAGGTCATTTGGATTTCATAACCAGGTCATTTGGATTTCATAACCAGGTCATTTGGATTTCATAATTTCATAACCAGGTCATTTGGATTTCATAACCAGGTCATTAAACGATTTATTCGAATATAAAGAATGGAAATAATCAAAATAGGAACACAATTATTTATTATTTTGGAAACAGATAATGAATTCTCACTTTTTAAAAAAAATAAAAACAAACAAATATTAAACAGTTTAATTCAAAGTTCATTCCAATTTTTTTTTTAAATTTATCTTTGTACTAGACTAATATCGATTTATACAAAAACCAAATTTGAAAAGCTCAATGTGCACGTAATATATAAATCTTTGATGTGCAACTGTATGCAACATTTTCTTTTTTTATGATTTTAAATTTTCGAAATATTGTTATTTTTTGTTTGTTGTTGCAGCTGTTAAAAGATGACTGCAGTATATTGCAGAACAAAATATTACACGGTGTACGTACCCCTGTATCCAATATGTTTGGTCAGACTGGTGTAGCTGGTTTGAAGCTGTTCTCTATGTCCCTGTACGGATGAAATGTTTATCTCTTAGATCCTATGGATCGGGATCGTGAGCATAAAAAATCGCCCGCTCTTCTTCCTGACAGTTGCGTAATGAGGGGGCAAGGGGGGGGGGCTGGGCTACAACATCATGCCCCAGGCGCTACTAACCAAGGGGTTCCGAATGGTATATTTTACATATAATATTATTTGGTTTTAGAATGTGGGGGGGAGGGGGGAAGGAGCGCTAAAAAGGTATTGCAACCAGGGCGCAGTTAAGCTCGCTAAGCCACTGCTTCCTGAATGCGATTTTAGGTTTTGTTGTGGCCTTCTTTCATCCCCCCCCCACCACCCACAACCGGAAGTATAATGGACATGTAAGTAACTTTCACAATGAACTTAAAAATTCCTCTGGTGCTCACGTGAGTTCGAATCCGTTGAAATCAGGTAGACATTCGAGCGCATTACCTCACAGCCAATGGATGGCCAGGGCGGTATTACGTCATGTGCACGGCTGATGGGCCCCGTGCACCTTTCCTATTTTTTGTCATTTTACTCCGTTCTTCTTAAAAGTCATTGTCGTGCGGGTCCCTGTGGTTTAGTTTGTCCGGGGGCCTAAGGTAATAATTATACAACTCTGGTACTAACAACTATAAACGACTACCAGCAGCTACAAACGACTACATACGACTACAAACAGCTACAAACGACTACAAACAATTCCAGACAACTACAAACAGCTACAAGCAACTGCAGACAGCTACAAACGACTACAGACAGCTACAAACGACTACAGACCACTGCAGACAACTAGTAACGAATACTAAACTACCAGTCAACACACAGCAGATTCGGCGAGCATGCGGCCTCCATGCCTCACCTTCGTGTGTGTGCCAGAACATGATATTATGGTCTAGCTAACAAATTGTCAGCAACACACCCCAGAGAGCAACACTGCACACCTGGACTGCGTGCCTGATGATGTATGGTTGAACGGCGAGCATTGATTGGTTAATCAACGGGCAGGTTATTTCAATAATTAATCCACAGAGAAGGGAAATCGTTCATTCATATTTTGTTTTGTTTTTTATACAACTAGCGGAGAGCGAAAGTTGTATGCAGGTTCCCTGTTTTCTAACGGAGATCTCTCAGAGGCGGATTAAGGTCTGGTGGAGCCCGGTGAAAAAATAAAAATGACGGACCTCTTTGTAAAGGCGGAGAATGGAGAATTAAAGCTACGGGGTTATGCTGTGCACTTTAGAACTCGCAGCACGGGGGGTGGTGGTGGTGGGGGGCGCGCCCTGTTAATGTAAATAATAACGTGCGGGGCAGGGACTATTTAGTAGCAACTAAAGCACATTAACGCTTCTGCACAGCCTATAACACATCTACACAGCCTACATCACATCCACACAGCTTTTAACACACCCACACAGCGTTTAACACATCCACACAGCAAATAACATATCCACACAACTTTTGACACATCCACACAACAAATAACACACCCATTCCAGCCTTCAACACATCAACACAGCATATAACACATCCACACAGCTTTTAACACATTCAAACATCACTTAACACACCCACATAGCATATTACGCATTCACAACACCGACTGCACACCTGTATCTTCCACAACTTCGTTAAACACCGACACCACCCGTTGTCATCATCCAAAAGTCATGCATTATATTCCATGAGAAACACTTTTTAAATGATACTAAATACTTTTATGTAAACATATACCATTGGCTAATTGAAATGTATAAATATTGTGCTTTTACAAGTAATAAAAACTAAGTACACTTGCACAAGGCATAACGATATATATATATATATATTTTAGCTACACATCTTTATATTTAAAAATCAATGCATTTCACACACACACACACACGGATACTCACTCACATTCACACACTCACACAGATGTTGATTTATATTGAGTAGGGTGGTATGATGTATCTTATTGCATTGATCGAAGATTAACAGTTTCATTGACCTAATTGTTAAAACCTATATAGGTAGATAGATTCTAGGCGAGCCGTGTGTAATATATTGTGGTATCCTTTTAAAATTACATATTGTATACTTTAAATTGCATTAGCAATGTGTTGTTACTTTATCTCGGCAATGTTGTTGTTACTTTATCTCGGAAATGTTGTTGTTACTTTATCTCGGCAATGTTGTTGTTACTTTATCTCGGCAATGTTGTTGCTACTTTATCTCGGCAATGTTGTTGTTACTTTATCTCGGCAATGTTGTTGTTACTTTATCTCGGCAATGTTGTTGTTACTTTATCTCGGCAATGTTGTTGCTATTTTATCTCGGAAATGTTGTTGTTACTTTATCTCGGCAATGTTGTTGTTACTTTATCTCGGCAATATTGTTGTTACTTTATCTCGGCAATGTTGTTGTTACTTTATCTCGGCAATGTTGTTGTTACTTTATCTCGGCAATGTTGTTGTTACTTTATCTCGGCAATGTTGTTGTTACTTTATCTCGGCAATGTTGTTGTTACTTTATCTCGACAATGTTGTTGTTACTTTATCTCGGCAATGTTGTTGTTACTTTATCTCGGCAATGTTGTTGTTACTTTATCTCGGCAATGGTGTTGTTACTTTATCTCGGCAATGCTGTTGTTACTTTATCTCGGAAATGCTGTTGTTACTTTATCTCGGCAATGTTGTTGTTACTTTATCTCGGAAATGTTGTTACTTTATCTCGGCAATGTTGTTGTTACTTTATCTCGGCAATGTTGTTGTTACTTTATCTCGGAAATGTTGTTGTTACTTTATCTCGGAAATGTTGTTGCTACTTTATCTCGGAAATGTTGTTGTTACTTTATATCGGAAATGTTGTTGCTACTTTGTCTCGGCAATGTTGTTGTTACTTTATCTCGGAAATGTTGTTGTTACTTTATCTCGGAAATGTTGTTGCTACTTTATCTCGGAAATGTTGTTGTTACTTTATATCTGAAATGTTGTTGCTACTTTATCTCGGCAATATTGTTGTTACTTTATCTCGGAAATGTTGTTACTTTATCTCGGCAATGTTGTTGTTACTTTATCTCGGCAATATTGTTGTTATTTTATCTCGGCAATGTTGTTGTTACTTCATCTCGGCAATGTTGTTGTTACTTTATCTCGGCAATGTTGTTGTTAATTTATCTCGGCAATGCTGTTGTTACTTTATCTCGGCAATGCTGTTGTTACTTTATCTCGGAAATGCTGTTGTTACTTTATCTCGGCAATGTTGTTGTTACTTTATCTCGGCAATGTTGCTGTTACTTTATCTCGGCAATGTTGTTGTTACTTTATCTCGGAAATGTTGTTGTTACTTTATCTCGGCAATGTTGTTGTTACTTTATCTCGGCAATGTTGTTGTTACTTTATCTCGGAAATGTTGTTACTTTATCTCGGCAATGTAGTTGTTACTTTATCTCGGCAATGTTGTTGTTACTTTATCTCGGAAATGTTGTTGTTACTTTATCTCGGAAATGTTGTTGCTACTTTATCTCGGAAATGTTGTTGCTACTTTGTCTCGGCAATGTTGTTGTTACTTTATCTCGGCAATGTTGTTGTTACTTTATCTCGGCAATGTTGTTGTTACTTTATCTCGGCAATGTTTTTGTTACTTTATCTCGGCAATGTTGTAGTTACTTTATCTCGACAATGTTGTTGTTACTTTATCTCGGCAATGTTGTTGTTACTCTATCTCGGTAATGTTGTTGTTACTTTATCTAGGCAATGTTGTTGTTACTTTATCTCGGCAATGTTGTTGTTACTTTATCTCGGCAATGTTGTTGTTACTTTATCTCGGCAATGTTGTTGTTACTTTATCTCGACAATGTTGTTGTTACTTTATCTCGGTAATGTTGTTGTTACTTTATCTCGGCAATGTTGTTGTTACTTTATCTCGACAATGTTGTTGTTACTTTATCTCGGCAATGTTGTTGTTACTCTATCTCGGTAATGTTGTTGTTACTTTATCTAGGCAATGTTGTTGTTACTTTATCTCGGCAATGTTGTTGTTACTTTATCTCGACAATGTTGTTGTTACTTTATCTCGACAATGTTGTTGTTCCTTTATCTCGGCAATGTTGTTGTTACTTTATCTCGGAAATGTTGTTATTACTTTATCTCGGAAATGTTGTTGCTACTTTATCTCGGCAATATTGTTGTTACTTTATCTCGGAAATGTTTTTGTTACTTTATCTCGGCAATATTGTTGTTACTTTATCTCGGAAATGTTGTTACTTTATCTCGGCAATGTTGTTGTTACTTTATCTCGGCAATGGTGTTGTTACTTTATCTCGGCAATGCTGTTGTTACTTTATCTCGGAAATGCTGTTGTTACTTTATCTCGGCAATGTTGTTGTTACTTTATCTCGGAAATGTTGTTACTTTATCTCGGCAATGTTGTTGTTACTTTATCTCGGCAATGTTGTTGTTACTTTATCTCGGAAATGTTGTTGTTACTTTATCTCGGAAATGTTGTTGCTACTTTATCTCGGAAATGTTGTTGTTACTTTATATCGGAAATGTTGTTGCTACTTTGTCTCGGCAATGTTGTTGTTACTTTATCTCGGAAATGTTGTTGTTACTTTATCTCGGAAATGTTGTTGCTACTTTATCTCGGAAATGTTGTTGTTACTTTATATCTGAAATGTTGTTGCTACTTTATCTCGGCAATATTGTTGTTACTTTATCTCGGAAATGTTGTTACTTTATCTCGGCAATGTTGTTGTTACTTTATCTCGGCAATATTGTTGTTACTTTATCTCGGCAATGTTGTTGTTACTTCATCTCGGCAATGTTGTTGTTACTTTATCTCGGCAATGTTGTTGTGAATTTATCTCGGCAATGCTGTTGTTACTTTATCTCGGCAATGCTGTTGTTACTTTATCTCGGAAATGCTGTTGTTACTTTATCTCGGCAATGTTGTTGTTACTTTATCTCGGCAATGTTGCTGTTACTTTATCTCGGCTATGTTGTTGTTACTTTATCTCGGAAATGTTGTTGTTACTTTATCTCGGCAATGTTGTTGTTACTTTATCTCGGCAATGTTGTTGTTACTTTATCTCGGAAATGTTGTTACTCTATCTCGGCAATGTAGTTGTTACTTTATCTCGGCAATGTTGTTGTTACTTTATCTCGGAAATGTTGTTGTTACTTTATCTCGGAAATGTTGTTGCTACTTTATCTCGGAAATGTTGTTGTTACTTTATATCGGAAATGTTGTTGCTACTTTGTCTCGGCAATGTTGTTGTTACTTTATCTCGGCAATGTTGTTGTTACTTTATCTCGGCAATGTTGTTGTTACTTTATCTCGGCAATGTTTTTGTTACTTTATCTCGGCAATGTTGTAGTTACTTTATCTCGACAATGTTGTTGTTACTTTATCTCGGCAATGTTGTTGTTACTCTATCTCGGTAATGTTGTTGTTACTTTATCTAGGCAATGTTGTTGTTACTTTATCTCGGCAATGTTGTTGTTACTTTATCTCGGCAATGTTGTTGTTACTTTATCTCGGCAATGTTGTTGTTACTTTATCTCGACAATGTTGTTGTTACTTTATCTCGGTAATGTTGTTGTTACTTTATCTCGGCAATGTTGTTGTTACTTTATCTCGACAATGTTGTTGTTACTTTATCTCGGCAATGTTGTTGTTACTCTATCTCGGTAATGTTGTTGTTACTTTATCTAGGCAATGTTGTTGTTACTTTATCTCGGCAATGTTGTTGTTACTTTATCTCGACAATGTTGTTGTTACTTTATCTCGGCAATGTTGTTGTTCCTTTATCTCGGCAATGTTGTTGTTACTTTATCTCGGCAATGTTGTTGTTACTTTATCTCGGCAATGTTGTTGTTACTTTATCTCGGAAATGTTGTTGTGACTTTATCTCGGCAATGTTGTTATTACTTTATCTCGGAAATGTTGTTGCTACTTTATCTCGGAAATGTTGTTGTTACTTTATCTCGGCAATGTTGTTGTTACTTTATCTCGGCAATGGTGTTGTTACTTTATCTCGGCAATGCTGTTGTTACTTTATCTCGGAAATGCTGTTGTTACTTTATCTCGGCAATGTTGTTGTTACTTTATCTCGGAAATGTTGTTACTTTATCTCGGCAATGTTGTTGTTACTTTATCTCGGCAATGTTGTTGTTACTTTATCTCGGAAATGTTGTTGTTACTTTATCTCGGAAATGTTGTTGCTACTTTATCTCGGAAATGTTGTTGTTACTTTATATCGGAAATGTTGTTGCTACTTTGTCTCGGCAATGTTGTTGTTACTTTATCTCGGAAATGTTGTTGTTACTTTATCTCGGAAATGTTGTTGCTACTTTATCTCGGAAATGTTGTTGTTACTTTATATCTGAAATGTTGTTGCTACTTTATC
>JAGDYQ010000159.1:1815732-1952376 GCA_021962125.1 Bulinus truncatus | reverse complement strand
ATTGATAAATGCTTGTTAACTAATTTAGATTTTAAATGTTTGAAATAAGGCAAACTCTACATTCACATATAGAAGTAATTTAACTGGTTAAGTCCGATCGTTGTTCTAAAATGTTGTGTAGTTGTAAAGATTATGTACAATATATCAGACTTGTTATGTTATTGTACAGCTGGCATGTCATTGTAAGACTAGCATGTCATTATGTAGACTGTTTTGTTAATGTACAGATTTTGTCATGTACATACTGTTATGTCGTACACACGTAAGTTGCAATGTTGTGTTTTTTCTGGTCAGTTAATTCGACTGATATGTCGTTGAACAAATTTGAGTCACTGTTGTAGTTGTCGTGAGTCGTTGTATAGACACCTGTGTTAAATTAACGATTGGTGGAGGTCAAGACTTCGATATTTCATCAAGTGAATATCAACAATGAGGTCAGGGTTTTCCATGCCAATTTTCATTTGTAGACAAATGTATGTATAATCTTTTTCCACGCTTTGGTTGACTTCCTTTCGTGTATAGCTATGACCGAGTGCAGTTGCTGGGGTCCTATTCGTAGAGATAATCACATTCCCTCTGGAGATATAAAGTTAAGGGTAAATATCACCAAGAATAATCTTCAGATTCTTACTAAAGTATAAAGACTATCATTGGACAAACGCCCGAAATAGTGGGGAAAAAAAACTTCAAACCGGGGCTACACTTAGAGCCAGCACGTCCTTGATAGAAGCTTAAATAAGGGAAACAATTTTCACCAAATGATAAACACTTATTCTTGATATTTATTATCTTTTCTTTATCATAGAAAATGTCTCACGGGATGGAGGCGCCAAAGAAAAACTAAAATAAACATATATTATGCATGTAAGGATAAACATTTAGTTTTAGATTAATTATCTTATCTCAACGAATTAAAGATAGTTTCAATGATTTAGTGGCTAAATCGAGTAAATGGTAACATTTGGCACCCAATCTTACCGTCACTTAGTCTTTAAATGAATTCCTTTCACACGACTTTGCTTGCTGGACATAATCTTAGGCCTTCAATAGTATTACCTCATTATACTTACATCATTGATTTATTACGGAAATGTCATTGTCACGTTATTCAGTTCACTTCCCCAATAGATCACCATCGACCTACCTTCAGCATGTGAGGTTTGATGTTTCGTTTCTCGTGAGTCTGTCCCAGAGCTATCAGTACTGAGTTCAACAGTTGAGAGTCATGAAGTGTTTCTACTGCAGCACCCAGCTCCTTCCATCACAGTCACAGCGTGTTTCTGGAAATATTCACATTACAGGCCAATCTTCACAATACAGGCCAATAACTTCAGCCAATACAGTAAATAATCTTCACAATACAGGTCAATCTTCACAAATTATTCATCAATCTTCACATTACACGTCAATCTTCACATTACAGGTCAATCTTCACATTATAAGCCAATCTTCAGAATACAGGTCAATCTTCACATTACAGGTCAATCTTCACAAATTTACACGTCAATCTTCACTTTACACGTCAATCTTCACATTACATGTCAATCTTCTAGAATACAGGTCAATCTTCACAAAATTACACGTCAATCTACACATTACACGTCAATGTTCACATTTATAGGGTCAATCTACACATATTACACGTCAATCTTAACATTACACGTCAATCGTGTTTTATATGAAACATTTGGTATTTCCATAGAAAGCTATAGAATGTTTCGTGAGAGTACCAGTTGCGGCCTTAGGGGTGGACAACGGCACCTGAGGGGGCTCCAACAAAAGGGAATTTAATACGGTATATTGCTTGATGCACTTCGGGCTCTCAGGCTAACAAAGGCCTTTCGTCCAAGGCCCGGCACACTATAACCAACTGCTAAGGCCGCCTCTGATAATAAGTAAACAAAATTTTTTTTGTTGACATACTGCATCTATAGAATTATCATTAAGCAAGTCTAGACATAATTTATTGTCCTATTCACTTGTTATACTGCTGGACTTGGAGAGTTTTTTTCCCCATACCTGTAACATCTCTCTATCGACATCCCACTCCAGTTGATTCTTTTCATTGATTCGAATCATTTTTGGAAACAACATCTTAAGGTCGGGTTCTGTTTCAAAAAAACTGAAAAGAGAAATAAAAACACATCATGGTTTCTGTGTTGATTAGTTGATTCAGTTGGTGCAGCACAATAGTTAATGCCGTAAACGTTCTCAGGGCTTTGGGGGGGGGCCTTTGGCAAAAGTACACATTTGGGGCCCTTTATGTGTTAGATTTATTAGAAATAGATACCTGACCCAAAGGGAGGAGGTTGCCAGTGGGTAGCGGGCCCAAAGTGGTGACCTTCTTAAACTCACCATACGAACGGCTCTGGTTATGACGCCACTGCTCGTGGTGAAACCGCACCCCCTGTACCAAGACAATAAATGCTGTCCGCGAGTCCGGGTACCCAGCCGTTAAGTTGACCTCCCTCTGATAAAAAAAACAGCCCAAAGGCCATGACCTATATGTCCTGTGAGACGTCAACATGGCGGCTGATGAGTATGTAAAGCACGCTATTCTCATTCTATAACTCTAGATATCTTTCCGGAAGAGTGAAAATTGTGTTCACTGGACCGCGAAAAAATAAACATACTCCCCCCCCCAACCACACACACTCTTAGAATTGACGTCATAAATCTCTCTCACCATATTTTTGTTTTCTTTCCCAATATAATGTCTATTCTATTTTTACTTCCGTCGGTATCTAGTGGGATAAAAAATATTGTTTTTTTTTAATGAATAAAACATGAACAGTTTAAGTTTAATAAGGACAAGTCCTCTTAATATACTCTTTTTAATATGTTGTTATTTCCCAGCTAAATAACAAACATTTTGTATTTGTTATGTCTGTCTTTATGTCAACCAGTCTTTCCACTTATCAACATACCCATCTATCTCTCCATCCTGCTGCTAGACCAGTGGTCCCAAACTTTGGCGCTTCGCGAGCCACTAAGTAAGATATTTGGCTTTCGCGAGCCACTTGTCAAGAATAAAAAAAAAATAAGATACCTAAAACTTATTTCATGTTTTGTCACATTTTTAGTGACCCACTTCAAATATGATTGTGACCTACTGGTTTTTCTCATGTATACTGAAAGTTAATTCTGAGAAAGAAAACCAGATAAGCCCTGGCAATAACTGAAGTAACAGAGCCAATACTATTGATTCAATACGGTTGATTACATAGATATATATAAATGGTTGATTCATAGTCTATATTGGCGTCATATGTTGCCACTTTATTAGATTTAAAAGTTATGTCTTTATAAATACAACACAATTGAATTAATCCGGGCTTATACAGTGAAGGTAGAAGTCTCAATGAAATTATTTAATTATCCGACTCAGGCATCGTTTTCATAATATTTTATAAACATTGCCAGCAAGATTAAACTTTAAATTATTTTATGGATAAACAGAGAACCGAAATTTTGTTTACTTAGAAAGTTTTGTTTAAAAGATTTTTTTTTAAAATTCAAAAAGAGATAAAAAGATCTCGTCTTCGAAATATTTTTTTAAGAATGTTTATATTAAAACAAATATCCTAACGTTTCCTAGAGAGTCGTATTTCAAACGTTGCCTAGAGAGTCGTATTTCAAACGTTGCCTAGAGAGTCGTATTTCAAACGTTGCCTAGAGAGTCGTATTTCAAACGTTGCCTAGAGAGTCGTATTTCAAACGTTACCTAGAGAGTCGTATTTCAAACGTTGCCTAGAGAGTCGTATTTCAAACGTTGCCTAGAGAGTCGTATTTCAAACGTTGCCTAGAGAGTCGTATTTCAAACGTTACCTAGAGAGTCGTATTTCAAACGTTGCCTAGAGAGTCGTATTTCAAACGTTGCCTAGAGAGTCGTATTTCAAACGTTTCCTAGAGAGTCGTATTTCAAACGTTTCCTATAGAGTCTTATTTCAAACGTTGCCTAGAGAGTCGTATTTCAAACGCAAAGGTTTAGTATAGAGGCTCACTAAATAAAGAAATATTATTTATATAGACAGCAATGGTGGAAAATGTTGTGTACAAAATTAGCATTAACATAGACAGCAATGGTGGACAGTGATGTGGACAAAATTAGCATTAACACAGACAGAGGCAGAAGTAGGTCTTCATTAAGGCGTGTAAACAGAGGCAGGCCTACATTAAGGCAGCCTAAGAAGTATGCGGGGCCTAAAGCGAGATTATTAGCGCGTCTATGCCTATTGTCATATGTGGGGACTGTAACAAACGTTTAGTTTTGCTACTGTTAGGTAACAACAAAATATATTTAAGCGCACCCCCCCCGCTCAAGCCTGGGTGCTGGGTCCATGGCCCCAGATGCCACTCACTGAATGGTAAATGCACTAAGTTGTTTGTTTATTTGAAAAAATAAAATACGAAAAATAAATGCTTTAACTAATTTACGAAAACAATTGCGAGAATAACACTGGATTCTTTCATAAATGGCATTAAGATGGCAAAGAGAATTGACTAAAAAATAAAAAAAACCCACATAAATAACACGCCGGATGTTCGAATTTCAACGCATGCTTGTATTCTAAGGTATTTTAAAATATTTAGTTCAGTTTTTAAGTTGGTTGACTTTTAAGGAGTTCGGATTTCGAAAAAAAGGGGAAGGAAAATTTTAAGATATCTCTGACCCCCCCCCCCTACGTTCTCCATCTCATACCCCAACCGTTTTTATCCCCCACAACTCATTTCTCGAGTCTCTCTTCACCTGACTCAAACCAAGGCCCATAACCGGGTTTCCCCCACCTCTCATTCCCCCCCCCCCTTCCTCGATCGTACGTACCACTTTCCTTTTCCCTTAATCTTTAGTTTTTCCAAAATTCTATTTAGTTTGAAGATTTAGCTCTGAATTAAAATTTTGAATAATAAATAAAAGTAGTTTGACAGCTGTATGTTGCAAGCTCTTAGAGTGAGAGATGGACAATAAGTATTCATTTTAACACAATCCTATATTACATTTCATTGAACACTGTTCAACAAAGTCAGTAAATAGAAAAATAATCACCATTTTATGAACACATGCAGATAACAATGTAAAGAAAAGCGTTCATTAAATAGTATGACTGTAGAACATTATTAAAAGAAATGTAATTAAGGATTTTGTACGACTTGCATTGAACCGTGTTTGTGTATTTGTAGACTTCTGTGAACAATTTATGTAGTATTTCTTTTATAAATCTACTTTCTTTACGATTTTGTTTTATTTCAGTTATGTGTTATTTCACGTAGTGGTGTAAAAAAGTAAAGTTCCACTAGCCCTAGCGGGCCATCGGGGCAGATGAAGTGTAGAATTCATCTGTTTCTATAACTTCGGCATATGGAGGGATTGGTCGGTTAGCACAACACCCTGCCGCCTTTACCTCCCCAACTTAAGTCAGGTACCCACTTAAAGCTGGGTGGACTCTTGGAACGACTTTAAAACTAATTTCACCTGGAAAAATTCCCATAGTTCTCACCGAGGATCGAACCCAGGACTCTCAGATCGACAGTCGAGTATCTACACCACTCGGCATCCGTCTCACTACGTAGTCGTGTACAACTGAATTCAATGTAAGTAAGAAGCGGTTAAAATGATTAGGAGGTGTCTCATGGCTCAACAATTTCCCGGAAAACGCCCGGTATTACATCTTGTGAGAAACAAAGTTAAAATACATTTTCTCCTAAGCTTAAGTGATGTAAGTACATTACTTTCTTTTCACTTGAGCGATGCAAAAATAAACATCACATTTACAAAAACCATTACTTACAATAGATGCACACACATACATTACATTCACAAATACCATTACCTTTTGTTAGAACACAAGTACTTTGAAGAGAACATCGTTTACTCTTGAGGTTTCCTTTTTTCACCTTTTTTTTTATCTGATCTCCAGGAGATTTTCTTATAATTCTATTGACCAGCCATTGACACTGGACTCAGTATTCACAGACACAGAGCTGGACAAACATGATAGCTCAGATAACCAACAAAACTCTACACAATAGAAACGTCGATACGAAATTTCGGCCAAGTTTACTCAAAGTCTCGCGTTACTTGGCTTTTCTCGTCTGAATAACGAGACATTATACAGACGTCTGGCTGAACCCTTACAACTTCAATGATAAGTAAATATCTACATCAAAATTATTTCTCAGTTGAAAAGAAAAGCCATGTCTTGATTTAAAATGTAGTATAAGCTAGCGTTTTAGTATATATTAATTGGCATTATCTTTTTTTTTAATATTACATAAATTCTATTTATTTAATAAATCTATTAATATATAGGTTTATATGTTCGTATAAAGTCGATGTATATATCTCTAAATATTTGTAGAGTCTCATAAGTCATAGTACTAATTCATAGACAGTTTACAACATGAAGAAAAATAATCGCAAACATCTCAAAATAGTTTGCATTTTAGCACTGATAATTTTATTAACTAAAATTATTTAGCCGATACAAATTGAAATAATTAAAACTCTAAATTGTTTTTCTCTTTCAATCCTTGTTAAACAAAAGGAGGGAAAAAAAGTTTACAAAGAAATTTATATTAAATTCATATCAATATATGGACAGCGTGTAAGTAAGAAATTAAGAAAGAAAGAAAGAAGAAAGAAAGAAGCCGAATTGAACTTGCGCGCGGGTGCTGTAGCGTGCCACACGAACTATCCTCTGTATTTATTTTTTACTTTTCAGTGCATTTTTATAAAAGCTTATTATTTTAATCCTTAGTTTTGACATTAACATTGAGAGAATTAATTACTGTTTTAACAAATAATCCTAAGTTATTAGCGTTGACGGGTAAAACGTAATTTGTGACGTAAGAAATCTAGGTCATTTCTGCACATTAGGTAGGTGGCATTTTAGGTAGATGGTATAAATTAGTACCCATATCTTTACCTAATGGTGTTTGGTTTGGTAAGGTTGGTTTGGTTCGCTGGTTTGGTTGGTTGGTTTGGTAAGTTGTTTGATTGGTTGTTTGGTTTGGTTGGTTAGCCTTGACGGGTAAAACGTAATTTATGACGGGTTTGGCTTGGTTGGTTAGTTGGTTGGTTTGATTGGTTGGTTGGGTTTTTTTTTTGGTTTGGTTAGCTGGTTTGGTTGGTTGTTTGGTTTGGTTGGTTTGATTGGTTGGTTCGGTTGGTCTGTTTGGTTGGTTGTTTGGTTTGGTTGGTTAGCGTTGACGGGTAAAACGTAATTTGTGACGTATAAAACGTAGGTAATTTCTGCACACTAGGTAGGTGGCATATTAGGTAGATCGCATAAATTAGAAGCCATATCTTTACAGAAATGGTATTTGGTTTTGCAGACATTGGCCAGCTTAACCGGCCAATGTCTGACATTGGCTGGGTGCGACCGGATAATGTCGAAGGGACAATGGGGACAATTTGTCCGACACCCCAGCCCTGAAAACTGCTACACATGTTTCTGAATATGAAAACAAAGTCAAGAGAAAGTGAAAACTGTAGGCCAGTGTATTCACTATTCAGCCATTCTTTATGTCATCAGCTCAGTAGGGGGCGCATTAAACCTGTCGTATGTTGTCTTCACTACATTCAATGTAAAATTCTTTTCAATGCAGGTCAATCCTCTTATTGGGAGATGAACTTTTCAGTGTAATCGATCATGTCAGATGGAACTTGAAGAATAGGAGAGGGGAGAAGTAGGGGCTTAAAATGTACGCCCTTGCACTCTATCTATCTATCTATCTATCTATCTATCTATCTATCTATCTATCTATCTATCTATCTATCTATCTATCTATCTATCTATCTATCTATCTATCTATCTATCTATCTATCTATCTATCTATCTATCTATCTATCTATCTATCTATCTATCTATCTATCTATCTATCTATCTATCTATCTATCTATCTATCTATCTATCTATCTATCTATCTATCTATCTATCTATCTATCTATCTATCTATCTATCTATCTATCTGTCCGTCTGTCTGGCTGTCTGTTTGCCTGCCTAACTAGCCACTCATCTGCGTTAGATAACCGGAGTTATTTTAAAAACGCTTTTAATTATTTTTATTTTCTGTGTGTATGTGTGTGTCCATGTGTGTGTGTCCATGTGTGTGTCCATGTGTGTGTATGTGTGTCCATGTGTATGTGTATATGTGTGTGTATATTATGTGTCCATCTGTGTGTGTATGTCCATGTGTGTGTGTTCCTGTGTGTGTGTGTTTCCATGTGTGTGTGTATATATGTGTGTGTCCAGTGTCCATGTTTGTGTGTATATGTGTGTGTATATGTGAGTATGTGTCCATGTGTGTGTCCATGTGTGTGTGTCCATGTGTGTGTCCATGTGTGTTTATGTGTGTGTCCATTATGTATGTATGTGTGTATATGTGTGTGTAATTGTGTGTCCATGTGTGTGTCCATGTGTGTGTGTGTCTGTGTGTGTCCTCAAATCTTTTAATTCAATTTTGGATTTGTTCTCTTTGAGTGATAATGATCTAATTTAGCACACGTGTAGATTATACATGACAATACACGATTAAAAAAATTTCGAATCCATGAATTAACCCCTTGAAGAATATCGAATCGAATAACTTGTTATTGGTGTTTATAATGGGAAAAAACACTTGGAGATTGTCATAATAACTAATACGAAGCTTTGCACCGGTGCAAAAGAGCGTAAAACAATGAAACTTGTTTTTTATGTGTCTTATATAGACTAGTTAAATTAATTTACTCACGTTACAGTGTGCAACACGTAATATCAATTCCTTCAAAACTAAAAAGTAGAAACAAAAAATAAAAAAAAACTTTTAAAAAATAAGCTTGCATTAAAATGAACTAAAAATAATCTAATATAATAATAGCGTTCTCGAACCTGCGTTATATCGAAAGTAAAAATTAAAATTCAAAATGGCGTCTTGCTATCGTCTCGATTCAATTTATGTTTTGTAAAAATCTACACTTTTAATAGTTTCTGTGGTTTTCTAACAAGAAACCTAAAGGCCAAAATGTGAAATAATTCCATTTTAATATTTTTATGTTTTTTTTTTATTCTACAACATACTGCGTCTTTAATTTGTATTGAAATCATGAAAAAATCGGATCTATCCGAAACCAAAAATAACCTAGCCTACTGATCAAACCTAAAATGGAATATAACTCTATGCAAAGGTTTTGCTGGGTACAGCTAGTAAAAAATAATTCTAAAGTGGCAAGCCATTGTGGATTAAACTGAAAGTAAGGAGAGATGACAAAGTTTTATTTGACTTAATGAACTTCTTAAGTAGTGTTTTATCAACTAAAGTTTTGAATAGCTTAGTTCCCCACCATATATAGTCCTATATATATCTATAGTACCCACTAGTTAAAGAGACAGGAAGTGTTGATAAAATTTTAAACTGTATTTGGATACAAAGAAATTAAGTTATATTCCAACAAATAGCTTAAAACTTCCGAAGTTTTTTTTTTATAAAATATGGTAATATTCGGGATATATATCTCGTAATTCTTCTTTCAGATATAATTTGCATTTTCTTAAATTAATTTTAATGCAAAAATATTAAGACTTTTCAAGACAAACTAACACTGAAATGAAACATTGTCAGTAAGTTGAACCATCAACATATGACACATGTTGTTGTCATTGTTTGAGGCGGACGTTATTCTCGGCATGTCTAGAGAGGTGGTTGAAGAGCGGATGTAGACAATGTTCAATGTTTATGTTAGCAACCACTCAATATTGCAATGTAAAGAGAGTCTTAAGGAATATCACTCACCAATATAGAGAGAGTTTCTAAAAGATTTTCATTTATTAAATGGTTTCAGTACCCCCCCCCCCCGATAATGCCACCCTATCCCTGTGCCGCCCTGATTCCGTCCACTCTTTACAACATAGCACCCCACAGCCCTGACTGTTAGACATTTGCAATGGAAGTCATTCTTCGCAGACATTGCAGCATTGAAACCTACTGTGATCCTAACTCTAACATCATCAACAAGAAACTCAGAATCTCAAATAAATGGAGCCGATCCTTCCTACACCTTTTTCTATTGCGGTGACTTTCTTTAAGGCTATGATTTTATCTTGTATTATATACGTTTCAGTTATACTTCTACAAGCTAGGTAGTTGCACACAGGTAGGTAGTTGTACACAGGTAGGTAGTTGTACACAGTTAGTTGCACACAGGGTAGGTAGCTGTACACAGTTTGGTAGTTGTACACAGTTCGGTAGCTGTACACAGTTTGGTAGTTGTACACAGTTAGGTAGTTGCACACAGGGTAGGTAGCTGTACACAGTTTGGTAGTTGTACACAGTTAGGTAGTTGCACACAGGGTAGGTAGCTGTACACAGTTAAGTAGTTGTACACAGGTAGGTAGTTGCACACAGGGTAGTAGCTGTACACAGTTAGGTAGTTGCACACAGTTAGGTAGTTGTACAAGGTAGGTAGCTGTACACAGTTAGGTATTTGTACACAGTTAGGTAGTTGTACACAGGTAGGTAGTTGTACACAGTTAGTTGTACACAGTTAGGTAGTTGTACACAGTTAGGTAGTTGTACACAGTTAGGTAGTTGTACACAGTTAGGTAGCGTACACAGTTAATTAGTGGTACACAGTTAGATAGTTGTACACAGTTAGGTATTTGTACACAGTTTATTGTACACAGTTAGTTGTGCACAATTAGGTAGTTGTACACAGTTTTACACAGCTCGGTAGTTTACACAGGTAGTTGTCCAATGTACATTAGGGTGACAAAAAATTAAAGTGCTCAAAATTGGACTCTCAACCCTTTATTACGTTCCTTTTAATAAAAAAAATAAACTCTGCAAAATATTATTAAGATATTTTTATATTTAGAGGTTGCTCAATGAACTTGAAATTATCAGATTTAATGGTCTACAAAAATAAAAAGAATGCATTTTAATCTTTTACTAATACAAACTTTTAATCATGTTATTCAAATTAAGTGTTATTTTTATGTGATTTTATCCAATTTTTGATTTCAGAATGTTCACTTGCTGATTGTTCATTTTTTTTTCATTTATGCGTTCACAATTGTAGACTTTTGCATATCTGGACTTTGAAGTCAATGTTCTTCCACGGTTTGCAAAATATATTGCAATTGAGCTTCATCTTTTGTTAAAACTTTTGCATAATCTGAAATGAGTTTCACCCCTCTTTCGGCTGTATCATTTAAAACTTTCATAGAATTAACAATTGTATGTGCTTCCTGGTATTCGGTTGCTGAACTCCACGTGTCTGGGTGATTTTTTTTTCATGAATGTCAAATTTATTCCTAGCACTTCAAATACATATTTTGATTTCTCTGTTACAAAGTCATCTAAGTTCATGCTTACAATTTTATCCATTAATACTTTGCCTTCAAGCCTTTTTACCTGTTTTTGTTTTTTGACTGGCTTTTCAAGTGCAATCAACATTTTTTCTTTAGTTTGGTTATCAACATCGTTGCTGAAAAAAGAGAGACTCACCAGGTCTTCAGTTAAATACTATAAATGTCATGCAATGGTTTTAAAGGCAGATTCAGCAACTTTTTTGTGAAATATTTTGAAATTATTCAATTTCTTAATCAAAGTCAGGTCATTGTGAAGAGCAGATGAAGAGATGGGAGCATGAAACCAATGTTCCATGTAAATCAAAACTGAACAAATCGAAAATCGTTTAAGATTTTTTTCTTCATTTTTTTTTGTCAAATGAAATTGATGTCGAAACAAGTAAATTTTGATAGAGTACAGTGCTTTCGCCATCCATTGTGCTTGATGCATAGCGCCAGGAGTACGTAAAGTTATTCTGCTTTGGCCTGGAGGAGTTTATTCCAAAAAAAAAAAATGACAGTTGCAAAAATTCTTTGTAATCGTCGCGAGGTTGTTTTGTTCCTTGCCGCATATTTACAGGAAATTCTACTGCTGATGGTACAAGCGAACCATAAACTTTGAGATCTGCATCAGTTAAATGTCATGATTCAGAATTAAATTTATTCTACTGATCATGAAATCATTGAAACACCTTAATGTCTGGACAAAAAGATGCTCCAAAACATGTTTTATAAATATGGGATAAAATCCCTTCATGAACATGGTGTCAACAGGCTGTGTTTAATAAAGATTTTCCAATTAATTTCTCCAGCAGGGTACAAGCACCTGAATGTATACCTGTATTGCTTGAAATAGTATCAAAACTGAGTGCCACAATTTTGTCATATGTTACACAGGTTGTGACTAATATGTCGAAACCATCCCCTTACTCCAACCCCTAACTTAATAATATTACTAACGTTAAGGTGTATATTATACCATGTATAGTAATATACGTTCCCGTGCTCCAGTTTCCCCCCTTTTTACCCCACCCCCGTAATTGCGTCATCAGCCAGGTGGACAGCGGAAGGTGTACGAGGCAGGGAGGTAACAGAAACACGTTACATTCCTCATGGGGAATTCTCTCTGACCACCGGACTACTATTCTCCGGTCGGCTTCTTCAAAGGGACAGCGACCCGCTCGATGTCCAGTTACTACGGTCTTTGTCTATACGACGTACTCCCCCCCCCTCCTCATCTAGGCTCCACCCCCTAATTTGAAAGTTTGAAAGAAACATATATTATATTTGATTGACTACGGGTCACGTGGGAGAAAGGGATATGAAGAATGAAATATAGATTCGTGGACATTCGACGGAGGGTCTTGGTAGCGACCGGTCGAATGGTGTGGCTCTGGGTGAGCGATAGAGAGAGAGAAAGAGTTAACTAGTGATAACGTCCCTGTTCCCCTCATTCATGTTATATTGGATTATTTGCTGCAGTTTGAATTATCTTTCCTTATGATAAGTCACCAGATCCCTGTTACGGATTGGTGCCTTTGTATAATAAATATCTTGGTGTTGTACACACGCTTGTGGAATTGATTATTCGTCACTTGTTATACGTTTAATTGTTGGTGAGACTGTGTGTGGTAGAAACACAAATACAAATACGAGTCATCATTGAGTCAGCCCTCATACTCTTAGCAACAAGCCAAGGATACCCTCAAAGGGGTCCTCAACAATATGAAATGTTCCAATCTTTTAAAGCTTGTTCAATGATGCAATACCACAGTGGGTGTTCTGAATGCCGGCAAACTTATTTTATTTTTTAACTTATTAATTTTCCCCAAAAAATAACGATGTGTATTATGTATGATGACTCACAAAAAATAAAATATTGATAATATTTTCAACTTAATTATTAAAATAGAAGAGATTAATATGAAAAACGTTATGAAAAATGTGGGTTCGAGTAGCCTGGCAAACTTAAACTGCGTTGTGCAACCCCTAAACATCAACGGATTGTCTCCACAATTTCCCTATATATTTTTTCATTAAAACTAGGGATGTGACGAAGTTCGAATTCGAATCCGACGACAATCGAAATTCGACGTTTTTTGAGCAAATTCGAATCCGACGTATTAAAAAAAAATCCGTCGGATTCGAATTTGAAAAAATTACTGTTTTCAGATCAAACACGGCCGTAGAAATCGTAACTAAAATTTAAAAAGCTAGAGATTTTCGAAAACCCGAAATAAAGAAAACAGATAAAACTAAACTCTTGGACCCTTACTCAGCTGTCCATAGATTAGACGTCGTGTTTGGTCATGAACGTATTTTAGATACACCCCTCACGCCAAACATGTTTTCATCCGAGCTTTCTAAACCTCGGAATGGATATGCGGATTGGAATGGCGGAGTTGATGTGTGGATTGCAATGGCGAAAAGCTGGTTATGTGTGACCAATTGAAGTGAGTTGGAATGACATTTGGAATAATTTGGAATGAGTTGGAGGAATGACTTTTGGAATGAGTTAAAATGGCATCTGGAATGATTTGGAATGAGTTGGAATGACCTTGGAATGACGTTTGGAATGATTTTAAACGAGTTGGAATGACGTTTGAAATGATTTGGAATGACATTTGAAATGATTTGGAATGCCATTCTGAATGATTTGGAATGGTTTGGTATGAATTGGAATTACAATTGGAACGATTTGGAATGATTTGGAATGACGTTTGAAATGATTTGAAAGATTTGGAATTATTTATAGATTTAGGTATATTACACACACACACACATACATACATATATATATATATATATATATATATATATATATATATATATATATATATGTATATTGTTGCGTGCTGGATTAAGTGCCACTTCTACTGTGTATTTAGTATCTTGTCTGCCTAGGATTCTTTCACTCTGTAGCCACTCGTTCTATTATAGATAGTCTAAATACAGACGCTTTCAAACTCCGTACAGTAGTATTTATAACAGAGGCACTTTGATTCCGTGTATATGTTAATATTTTTTATAAACACAAGGTACATCACATACAATATGGCCCAACATCTATTTCACTACGTAAAATAACATCAACATCAACTAATAATCTACTTGTGTCCACTCTCGGCCCTATCTATAAATCCAATGTCCTTTCACTCTGGTCACTGGCTTATATCAGAGACCGAAGTCGATTCCCGCCCCCCTTTTTTTCAAACTAGGTCACGTGACTGGTCTCTTGACCATCGTCCTGATGCTAGCGCCAATTAGGGGAGGGGAGCGACAGTTGTTTCACCCCCATAAAAATTAGATAAGAAATACGACAGAAGTAGAATTAAAGAGAATTTTATTTTATGCAAAGCATCTTGTACTGGTGATTCGTTGACAATGTGGCCACCTTGCTTTGGAATAGTTCATGCTGCTGTTCATGCAAAAGAAATGCCAAACATATCTTCGTTTTCATGGGGGGTAGGGGGGGGGCACGGAACTGACACCTTGGTATACTCCCTTATAGCCAAGTGTTGACCCAAATCCGAATCCGCATTCGAATCCAACGGATTTATATTTGCCAAATCCGAATCCGACGGATGCGGATTTTCATCAGCTCCGTCACATCCCTAATTAAAAGGAACCAAATAAAAGGTTTAGAGCATTAAAAATTATTTTTTTTACAATGCATTTTTTTGTTACCCTAATGTACACATAGGGCCTAGTTAGTTGTACACACAGGGCCTAGACCTAGCTAGAACGAACCAAAAGAACTCTCAATTTTTTAGAGCATTTTCGAAAAAAAATGCTCTATTGTCCCCGTTTTGTCTGTCTGTCTGTCATCACCCTAGATCTCAACAGCCATACGTCCTAGACCCATGATGTATATATCATTTTGTAGGTCTTGGCCTGCCAAGAAATGACTTTTTTCCATTTCGCGATCTGACCTCTGAGGGCCGTAAAAGGGGGCTTAGTACCATTTTTTTACTATATAAGCTATATTAATAAAGGAGCGCACATTCTCAGCAACTATAAGTCCTAGACCCATGATGTATATATCATTTTGTAGGTCTTGACCTGCCATGTGTACATCAAAAGTTCATTTCGCGACAGGACCTCTGAGGGCCGGGCTTCAGGGCTCCTAAGGGGCTTGTATATTATATGTACACCTTGTACGTTCAATAACCCATTCATTTGGTGCGAAATACTGCAGCACGTAGTTTCACCAAGATTTATTAAGAAACTCATCAAATGAAATAGTAAGCTTGTGTTCTGAGTTTAATTGAAAGTATCAGAGCTATGCAACAATTGACGGAGTTTTCGGACGATTAAATGACTATAATTTCGAATGTTTTCAATTATGAGTCCTATTTCAGTAACCACAGACCACTTGTAGTTAGATTTAAGAGAAAATAATTTTGTTTTCAAATATAAGAAAACGTCTTTTTAATATCTTTTTTCAGATATATGCATTACACAATTGAATTTATAAACATTTACAAAATTTACAAATATTTACTGAAAGATAGCATACGTACTGATACATAATACGAAAATGCTCTAACACGTCCTGTGTCCAGAATGGAACAGGCTTAATTGCTTGTTTTATTTATATGTTTTGTATGAGTAGAACCGTTGCTACATTGGTGGGGTCCCTGGGACAATTAGCCAAAGAACAGTTTGGTGCACAAAGGTAAAATTACTTCAATATTTTTAGATACGTAGGCCTGCCAGAATGTGCGACCTGACATTACATTTTTTATCTTATATACATACACTGGATATATTTGAAGTAGGGCACAATCCAAACTCCCGACACAAACTACTGACACAGGTTCCTGACACAGGCTCCTATACAAATTGGACCCCCATGGGACCCTAGTGTTCCTGTCCATAGGCGGCTCTTGCTGTTAGGTCGCGGATGTCACATTGTCCCCCTCCCCATTTTACTGTCTCCATAGTCAATACAATGGCCTCCCATTAACACATTATCATATTATGGGTTTAGTTACGAAATCAACAGTTTTTTTTCCTAAAGAACTAAAAAGTAAAAAACAAAATATGAAGTGAAAATTTAGTTTCATACAACGTGTAGTAGGTTCGATACATTTCAACGCGCCTGGCTTTGTGGGCACCTTTTGTGCGGTCATGGGCCACGGGCCAGCTGTGCACCTCTCTCCACAGGCCTGATACTTTCTATACATATTATAGAATAGATTCTTTTAAAACTTTTTAGTGCATTTTATAAAAGGTCATTTAAAAAAAGTTTTTATCTATATATATATTTTAAAACTAAATTGTTCATGGCTTTCGCAGCATTTAATATTTACATAGACTGGTATCTGACTAAAACATGAATATTTTTTTTGTAGTTCCAGAGCGCATTGAAATGTAAGAAAACATTCTTCTTACTGCTCTAGTTCAATTCTTCTCTATACAGAAAATTAACAATACAAAGTACATCAATAACAACAAAAAGTACATCAATAACGACAAAAAGTACACCAATAACAACAAAAAGTACATCCTCTACATTCAACTAAAGAGTACGTAACAAATTTTGCCCTAGTACAAGTATCTAGGTTCAGATTTGTTTTCATCTTTCAAATTAACCGTGCCAGACTTACTACTGTAGTTGCTGACCTCAATCAATGTCCTCATTTATTGATTTTCTTCAAAAAGACTAACAAGAACTGAAATCCAATTGTTGTGGTTATTTGAAAGTATGGGCATATGTACAAACTTTACAATTGACTTAAGTACCCAGTAAACTTTGGTCCGAAAAAAAAATATTCTTCTGATAACTCGACACTGGAGAAAATAATGAAACTACTGGACAATATTGAAGACATAAACAACAATAAGAAACGTATTTCTGTTCAGGGTTTCTACACATGGATTACTACCACTAACATTGGACTGCCACATTCAAGGACTACCACAGATAGAGGACTGCCACAGATAAATGGCAACCACAGATATAGGACTGTCACGGTTAAAGGAGAACCACATATAGATGACTGTCACGGTTAAAGGAGAACCACATATAGATGACTGTCACGGTTAAAGGACAACCACATATAGAGGACTGTCACGGTTAAAGGACAACCACATATAGAGGACTGTCACGGTTAAAGGACAACCACAGATAGAGGACTGTCACGGTTAAAGGACAACCACATATAGAGGACTGTCATGGTTAAAGGACAACCACATATAGAGGACTTTCACGGTTAAAGGACAACCACAGATAGAGGACTGCCACAGATAAAGGGCTATCACAGACAGAACACTGCCACAGATAAATGGCAACCACAGATAGAGGACTGCCACAGATAAAGGACAATCACTGATAGAGGACTGCCAGAGATAGAGGACTTTCATAGAAAAAATAAGTCACAGACACTATGTCGGATACATTTTGTCTGGTAACCTACTTAAAAGGATTTTTTGTCTTTTTGTCATCATTCGAAATAGTAAAACAAAGCAAATCAAACTTTAAACTCAAAATGTCCGACAGTCCTATAGATAGTATAAAACAAATATTAAAGGATGATGGTTCTCCAACATTTGCCATTCGCCACACAAATGGTTTTTTGCAACTTCAATGTAAAGACAGAAAGATAGGATGATAGAAAGACAAACTGACATTAATTGTATATATTCTCGACTAAGCAATTACATGTATTGTAAAAAAAAATGGCGACCCACTTGCACACTTTGAGGATGTAATGCCTTATAAGAATGTGTAAGGGTATTTTATTATTTTATAGCAATTATAATGAGATAAATATAGCAATCCGGGAAAATCTGATTTAAAAGTTGGCAGTTTAATAATTTACGGCTAATAAGTTTAATTTTTTTTTAAAATGCTTTCTTATAATTTGATATTTTCTAAAATTGTCCGGCAAAAATTACAACAAAACTTACTGTAGAAACAGACAAAGATAGGCACTTACTGTAGGAATATACAAACATCGGAACTTAATGTAGGAACAGACAAACATCGGAACTTACTGTAGAAACAGACAAACAACGGAACTTACTGTATAAACAGACAAACAACGGAACTTACTGTAGAAACAGACAAACAACGGAACTTACTGTAGAAACAGACAAACAACGGAACTTACTGTAGAAACAGACAAACAACGGAACTTACTGTAGAAACAGACAAACAACGGAACTTACTGTAGAAACAGACAAACAACGGAACTTACTGTAGAAACAGACAAACAACGGAACTTACTGTAGAAATACTGTCAGACCAAGAAAAATTAAATCCAACTTGAGTACTGACCAGGTGCTCTGTATGACCTGAACCTGTCCGGGTGTCAAATATTTGGACAACTGGCTATGTCGACTGTGACCCTGCTGACATGGTCCACAGGTGACAGACATTTGGTGTCCCATGATCTACCAGTCATTCAGAAAAACACGGTTGAAGAAGCTGAAAAAAAAATCTTTGAAATCTGTTCTATTTTAAAAAGTTAATTATGAAGTTAATATTTGATTCTAAGAATTTAGTTAAGAGTTAAACAAACCCGACATTCAACCAGAATCGAGTGTAACCAGATAAATTAAGTCCATGTAAAGATGAGATGTTTATCTGTTAGATCCTAAAAACTTATAATGCAATGGCCATCGAGGCACTACGGGAAACTTTCACCGTGACATGAAATATTTGGTTCTCAACGGAGATCGAACCCTAGACCCTAAGCTCAACATTCAAGAGTTTTACCGCTCAACCGCGTCAATAATTAAAACGAAAGAACTAATTATTAAGCAATCAATGGGATAAAATGATAGTTTCATACTCACTCAATTGCCACATATTTACTAAACACCCCAACAGACAAGTGAACGTCTCCTCATACAGAATATAATGAACGTCTTCTCATACAGAACTTAATGAACGTCTCCTCATACATAACATAATGAACGTCTTCTCATACAGAACTTAATGAACGTCTTCTCATACAGAACATAATGAACGTCTTCTCATACAGAACATAATGAACGTCTTCTCATACAGAACATAATGAACGTCTTCTCATACAGAACATAATGAACGTCTTCTCATACAGAACATAATGAACGCCTTCTCATACAGAACATAATGGACGTCTTCTCATACAGAACATACATTCGGGGATGAGGCTATATAGAATGCTAGCATCACCTTATGATAGGGATCATAAAAACTTGCATTTGAAATACTTCAAGTTTCGGAACATTTCAGTTTGTTTGATGAGGGAATTTTTTTATTTTTTGGCTTCACATTTTTTAAGTTAAACATTTATACTGAACTTGGTCGATTTAAACTTTAATAATAGAGTTGTTGTTTTATACACTTTAAAAAAAGCTTTGAAAAATTTTAAAACGAACGAGCTCATCTGCATAAACATACTGATTAGAGAGAGTATTGTTATTTGGCTTTACGTATAACACTTCATCTACAAATAAATATTGATAGGCTTATTAAAAAGTGTGTGTGTATATATATATATATATATATATATATATATATATATATATATGTGTATGTATATATACAATGTAAGAAATAAAACAAGAAAATAAAATCCACTTAAATTGCCTATGCCCAGAAGTTTGTATTTAATCTTTAATAAAAAAAAGTGTACCTAACACAACACTTATTGTTGGGAAATCTGTCAATAGTAAACACTATAATACAGCTGGCACAATTATTTTTTTTTTAGTTCATTAACTTAAAAAATACCTCACCTTATACTTCTGTCCAGCAACCGATTATACTGGAGTGATCTCTCTTTCTCTCCCATTACAGCCATGAAGATGGTTTCGTCTGCCACGATAGCGGGCCCTGGCTACAGATAACGACATTTCGTGTATTGTAGTATTTGGACAACTCTCGTTCATTCATAACTTGGGATGTCTAGATGTACAGGAATGAAGAACTAAGGGGAGGTAATGACGGCATACATTGACATCCCACGGGTTGCGTATCTTTAGTTTACACAGATACATAAACACATAATGTATGAAACATAAAGATTGATTCAGAAGTAAAGAAAGAAAAACACAGAGAAGAAAATAGAAACAATATTATGAGGAAACCAATTAAAAAAAGTGAATGAAAGTACAGAGTTGTTTAAATTTTAAAATAAATTTCAGATAGAAAAAGTGTGACATTTATATTAAGACCAGGTGTAAGTTATTAATGTAAAGAAATTATTTCTACAATGTACAATATAAATTATCACATAGATTAAATAAAGCGTACTTTTCATGTTATCTGAGTGTTTTAACCAGCAACATGCATGATATTATATACTGTTATCTGAATGTTTTAACCAGCAACAAGCATGATAACATATACTGTTATCTGAATGTTTTAACCAGCAACTAACATGATATCATATACTGTTTTCTGAATGTTTTAACCAGCAACATGCATGATATCATATACTGTTATCTGAATGTTTTAACCAGCAACTAGCATACTATCATATACTGTTTTCTGAATGTTTTAACCAGCAACATGCATGATATCATATACTGTTATCTGAATGTTTTAACCAGCAACATGCATGATATCATATACTGTTATCTGAATGTTTTAACCAGCAACTAGCATACTATCATATACTGTTATCTGAATGTTTTAACCAGCAACAAGCATGATAACATATACTGTTATCTGAATGTTTTAACCAGCAACTAACATGATATCATATACTGTTTTCTGAATGTTTTAACCAGCAACATGCATGATATCATATACTGTTATCTGAATGTTTTAACCAGCAACTAGCATACTATCATATACTGTTTTCTGAATGTTTTAACCAGCAACATGCATGATATCATATACTGTTATCTGAATGTTTTAACCAGCAACATGCATGATATCATATACTGTTTTCTGAATGTTTTAACCAGCAACATGCATGATATCATATACTGTTATCTGAATGTTTTAACCAGCAACATGCATGATATCATATACTGTTATCTGAATGTTTTAACCAGCAACATGCATGATATCATATACTGTTTTCTGAATGTTTTAACCAGCAACATGCATGATATCATATACTGTTATCAGAATGTTTTAACCAGCAACATGCATGATATCATGTACTGTTATCTGAATGTTTTAACCAGCAACATGCATGATATCATATACTGTTATCTGAATGTTTTAACCAGCAACATGCAAGATATCATATACTGTTATCTGAATGTTTTAACCAGCAACATGCATGATATCATATACTGTTATCTGAATGTTTTAACCAGCAACATGCATGATATCATATACTGTTATCAGAATGTTTTAACCAGCAACATGCATGATATCATATACTGTTATCAGAATGTTTTAACGGATCGTCCATTAATTATGTGAACAAATTTTAGACCTTATTAGCCCCCCCCCCCCGTCAACTGTCAAACAACTCGGTCACCTCATTACGTCAGTTTTTACCCATCCTCCACCCTAAAAATACAAACTTATACAAAGCGAAACAAAAAAAGTATAAATATACCCCCCCACTCCTAAATATAATGTTTAATGCCAAACTTCCAACTTACCCACTGATTGTAATAACTGAAATCTAACTTGACTAATATATGGACATAATAACTAGTTTTAAAACTGGAACACATCTTCAGCCCTCAAATATTATTTAACAGTATGTGGCTCTTCAATGAATTGTGTTTGACTATCCCGTTAGCAATTACACCCCACCCACACACCATCAGCAGAGTGGTAGCTATATATGGTTGCACCCTGTCCGAGTAATTTTTGGCCCCCCTTCGCCTACCTACCGTTCTGAAAAAGTGTAAAACCTTTAATTAACAATATAGAATATTTTTTAACTACATATTTTATGTTTATTTGGTGTGTAAGATCACTCCCTTCATATATTGACTGTTCTGTATGTAGTGTTCTCACACGTCTTTCTGTCTTCTCTAAAAATATGTCTGAAACATCCATCTTTCATCATTGTCTGTATCCCTTGCCATGATTTAATTTCAGTGTTTTGCATACTCTGAAAGACAACTTTTAAACTTCTAAGAATCAAAGCTATAGTGCTTTTAGAAAAGTCCTTACTTGAAGTGACTGTCTGACTTAGTCATTCATTGACAACAATCTTGACCAGCATCCCAGCTTTAACCAACACATAAACGAGAAATTACTTAAAGGTACTAAATTGACTGCTCTAGATTTAGTATAAAGCTACGACCTGCGTACTTTGACATAGCTTGAAGGATACCATACACCTCAGTTACTTCAATACACAGTGCATTCACCTCAGTTACTTCAATACACAGTGCATTCACCTCAGTTACTGCAATACACAGTGCATTCACCTCAGTTACTTCAATACACAGTGCATTCACCTCAGTTACTTCAATACACAGTGCATTCACCTCACTTACTTCAATACACAGTGCATTCACCTCAGTTACTTCAATACACAGTGCATTCACCTCAGTTACTTCAATACACAGTGCATTCACCTCAGTTACTGCAATACACAGTGCATTCACCTCAGTTACTTCAATACACAGTGCATTCACCTCAGTTACTTCAATACACAGTGCATTCACCTCAGTTACTGCAATACACAGTGCATTCATCTCAGTTACTTCAATACACAGTGCATTCACATCAGTTACTTCAATACACAGTGCATTCACCTCAGTTACTTCAATACACAGTGCATTCACCTCAGTTACTTCAATACACAGTGCATTCACACCAGTTACTTCAATACACAGTGCATTCACCTCAGTTACTGCAATACACAGTGCATTCACCTCAGTTACTGCAATACACAGTGCATTCACCTCAGTTACTGCAATACACAGTGCATTCATCTCAGTTACTTCAATACACAGTGCATTCACATCAGTTACTTCAATACACAGTGCATTCACCTCAGTTACTGCAATACACAGTGCATTCACCTCAGTTACTGCAATACACAGTGCATTCACCTCAGTTACTTCAATACACAGTGCATTCACCTCAGTTACTGCAATACACAGTGCATTCACATCAGTTACTTCAATACACAGTGCATTCACATCAGTTACTTCAATACACAGTGCATTCACCTCAGTTACTTCAATACACAGTGCATTCACCTCAGTTACTTCAATACACAGTGCATTCACACCAGTTACTTCAATACACAGTGCATTCACCTCAGTTACTGCAATACACAGTGCATTCACCTCAGTTACTGCAATACACAGTGCATTCACCTCAGTTACTGCAATACACAGTGCATTCATCTCAGTTACTTCAATACACAGTGCATTCACATCAGTTACTTCAATACACAGTGCATTCACCTCAGTTACTTCAATACACAGTGCATTCACCTCAGTTACTTCAATACACAGTGCATTCACCTCAGTTACTGCAATACACAGTGCATTCACCTCAGTTACTGCAATACACAGTGCATTCACCTCAGTTATTGCAATACACAGTGCATTCACCTCAGTTACTTCAATACACAGTGCATTCAAACCAGTTACTTCAATACACAGTGCATTCACCTCAGTTACTGCAATACACAGTGCATTCACCTCAGTTACTTCAATACACAGTGCATTCACCTCAGTTACTGCAATACACAGTGCATTCACCTCAGTTACTGCAATACACAGTGCATTCACCTCAGTTACTGCAATACACAGTGCATTCAACTAAGTTACTTCAATACACAGTGCATTCACCTCAGTTACTTCAATACACAGTGCATTCACCTCAGTTACTTCAATACACAGTGCATTCACCTCAGTTACTGCAATACACAGTGCATTCACCTCAGTTACTGCAATACACAGTGCATTCACCTCAGTTACTGCAATACACAGTGCATTCATCTAAGTTACTTCAATACACAGTGCATTCACCTCAGTTATTGCAATACACAGTGCATTCACCTCAGTTACTTCAATACACAGTGCATTCAAACCAGTTACTTCAATACACAGTGCATTCACCTCAGTTACTGCAATACACAGTGCATTCACCTCAGTTACTGCAATACACAGTGCATTCATCTCAGTTACTTCAATACACAGTGCATTCACCTCAGTTACTTCAATACACACTGCATTCACCTCAGTTACTTCAATACACAGTGCATTCACCTCAGTTACTGCAATACACAGTGCATTCATCTCAGTTACTTCAATACACAGTGCATTCACCTCAGTTACTTCAATACACAGTGCATTCACCTCAGTTACTTCAATACACAGTGCATTCACCTTAGTTACTGCAATACACAGTGCATTCACATCAGTTACTTCAATACACAGTGCATTCACCTCAGTTACTGCAATACACAGTGCATTCACCTCAGTTACTGCAATACACAGTGCATTCACCTCAGTTACTGCAATACATAGTACATTCACCTCAGTTACTTCAATACACAGTGCATTCACATCAGTTACTTCAATACACAGTGCATTCACCTCAGTTACTGCAATACACAGTGCATTCACCTCAGTTACTTCAATACACAGTGCATTCACCTCAGTTACTTCAATACACAGTGCATTCACCTCAGTTACTTCAATACACAGTGCATTCACCTCAGTTACTTCAATACACAGTGCATTCACCTCAGTTACTGCAATACACAGTGCATTCATCTCAGTTACTTCAATACACAGCATTCACATCAGTTACTTCAATACACAGTGCATTCACCTCAGTTACTTCAATACACAGTGCATTCACCTCAGTTACAATTCAATACACAGTGCATTCACCTCAGTTACTTCAATACACAGTGCATTCACCTCAGTTACTGCAATACACAGTGCATTCACCTCAGTTACTGCAATACACAGTGCATTCACCTCAGTTACTGCAATACACAGTGCATTCATCTAAGTTACTTCAATACACAGTGCATTCACCTCAGTTATTGCAATACACAGTGCATTCACCTCAGTTACTTCAATACACAGTGCATTCAAACCAGTTACTTCAATACACAGTGCATTCACCTCAGTTACTGCAATACATTATTTTAATTTATATTAACAGCATTCAAACCAGTTACTTCAATACACAGTGCATTCACCTCAGTTACTGCAATACACAGTGCATTCACCTCAGTTACTTCAATACACAGTGCATTCATCTCAGTTACTTCAATACACAGTGATTCACCTCAGTTACTTCAATATTAACAATGCATTCACCTCAGTTACTTCAATACACAGTGCATTCACCTCAGTTACTGCAATACACAGTGCATTCATCTCAGTTACTTCAATACACAGTGCATTCACACCAGTTACTTCAATACACAGTGCATTCACCTCAGTTACTGCAATACACAGTGCATTCACCTCAGTTACTGCAATACACAGTGCATTCACCTCAGTTACTGCAATACACAGTGCATTCACCTCAGTTACTTCAATACACAGTGCATTCACCTCAGTTACTTCAATACACAGTGCATTCACCTCAGTTACTGCAATACACAGTGCATTCACCTCAGTTACTTCAATACACAGTGCATTCACCTCAGTTACTTCAATACACAGTGCATTCACCTCAGTTACTGCAATACACAGTGCATTCATCTCAGTTACTTCAATACACAGTGCATTCACATCAGTTACTTCAATACACAGTGCATTCACCTCAGTTACTTCAATACACAGTGCATTCACCTCAGTTACTCAACACACAGTGCATTCACCTTAGTTACTTCAATACACAGTGCATTCACCTCAGTTACTGCAATACACAGTGCATTCACCTCAGTTACTGCAATACACAGTGCATTCACCTCAGTTACTGCAATACACAGTGCATTCATCTCAGTTACTTCAATACACAGTGCATTCACCTCAGTTACTTCAATACACAGTGCATTCACCTCAGTTACTTCAATACACAGTGCATTCACCTCAGTTACTTCAATACACAGTGCATTCATCTCAGTTACTTCAATACACAGTGCATTCACCTCAGTTACTTCAATACACAGTGCATTCACCTCCGTTACTTCAATACACAGTGCATTCACCTTAGTTACTGCAATACACAGTGCATTCACCTCAGTTACTTCAATACACAGTGCATTCACCTCAGTTACTTCAATACACAGTGCATTCACCTCAGTTACTGCAATACACAGTGCATTCATCTCAGTTACTTCAATACACAGTGCATTCACATCAGTTACTTCAATACACAGTGCATTCACCTCAGTTACTTCAATACACAGTGCATTCACCTCAGTTACTTCAATACACAGTGCATTCACCTCAGTTACTTCAATACACAGTGCATTCACCTCAGTTACTGCAATACACAGTGCATTCACCTCAGTTACTGCAATACACAGTGCATTCACCTCAGTTACTGCAATACACAGTGCATTCATCTAAGTTACTTCAATACACAGTGCATTCACCTCAGTTATTGCAATACACAGTGCATTCACCTCAGTTACTTCAATACACAGTGCATTCAAACCAGTTACTTCAATACACAGTGCATTCACCTCAGTTACTGCAATACACAGTGCATTCACCTCAGTTACTTCAATACACAGTGCATTCACCTCAGTTACTGCAATACACAGTGCATTCACCTCAGTTACTGCAATACACAGTGCATTCACCTCAGTTACTGCAATACACAGTGCATTCATCTAAGTTACTTCAATACACAGTGCATTCACCTCAGTTACTTCAATACACAGTGCATTCACCTCCAGTTACTTCAATACACAGTGCATTCACCTCAGTTACTGCAATACACAGTGCATTCACCTCAGTTACTGCAATACACAGTGCATTCACCTCAGTTACTGCAATACACAGTGCATTCATCTAAGTTACTTCAATACACAGTGCATTCACCTCAGTTATTGCAATACACAGTGCATTCACCTCAGTTACTTCAATACACAGTGCATTCAAACCAGTTACTTCAATACACAGTGCATTCACCTCAGTTACTGCAATACACAGTGCATTCACCTCAGTTACTGCAATACACAGTGCATTCATCTCAGTTACTTCAATACACAGTGCATTCACCTCAGTTACTTCAATACACAATGCATTCACCTCAGTTACTTCAATACACAGTGCATTCACCTCAGTTACTGCAATACACAGTGCATTCATCTCAGTTACTTCAATACACAGTGCATTCACCTCAGTTACTTCAATACACAGTGCATTCACCTCCGTTACTTCAATACACAGTGCATTCACCTTAGTTACTGCAATACACAGTGCATTCACATCAGTTACTTCAATACACAGTGCATTCACCTCAGTTACTGCAATACACAGTGCATTCACCTCAGTTACTGCAATACACAGTGCATTCACCTCAGTTACTGCAATACATAGTACATTCACCTCAGTTACTTCAATACACAGTGCATTCACATCAGTTACTTCAATACACAGTGCATTCACCTCAGTTACTGCAATACACAGTGCATTCACATCAGTTACTTCAATACACAGTGCATTCACCTCAGTTACTTCAATACACAGTGCATTCACCTCAGTTACTTCAATACACAGTGCATTCACCTCAGTTACTTCAATACACAGTGCATTCACCTCAGTTACTGCAATACACAGTGCATTCATCTCAGTTACTTCAATACACAGTGCATTCACATCAGTTACTTCAATACACAGTGCATTCACCTCAGTTACTTCAATACACAGTGCATTCACCTCAGTTACTTCAATACACAGTGCATTCACCTCAGTTACTTCAATACACAGTGCATTCACCTCAGTTACTGCAATACACAGTGCATTCACCTCAGTTACTGCAATACACAGTGCATTCACCTCAGTTACTGCAATACACAGTGCATTTATCTAAGTTACTTCAATACACAGTGCATTCACCTCAGTTATTGCAATACACAGTGCATTCACCTCAGTTACTTCAATACACAGTGCATTCAAACCAGTTACTTCAATACACAGTGCATTCACCTCAGTTACTGCAATACACAGTGCATTCAAACCAGTTACTTCAATACACAGTGCATTCACCTCAGTTACTGCAATACACAGTGCATTCACCTCAGTTACTGCAATACACAGTGCATTCATCTCAGTTACTTCAATACACAGTGCATTCACCTCAGTTACTTCAATACACAATGCATTCACCTCAGTTACTTCAATACACAGTGCATTCACCTCAGTTACTGCAATACACAGTGCATTCATCTCAGTTACTTCAATACACAGTGCATTCACACCAGTTACTTCAATACACAGTGCATTCACCTCAGTTACTGCAATACACAGTGCATTCACCTCAGTTACTGCAATACACAGTGCATTCACCTCAGTTACTGCAATACACAGTGCATTCACCTCAGTTACTTCAATACACAGTGCATTCACCTCAGTTACTTCAATACACAGTGCATTCACCTCAGTTACTGCAATACACAGTGCATTCACCTCAGTTACTTCAATACACAGTGCATTCACCTCAGTTACTTCAATACACAGTGCATTCACCTCAGTTACTGCAATACACAGTGCATTCATCTCAGTTACTTCAATACACAGTGCATTCACATCAGTTACTTCAATACACAGTGCATTCACCTCAGTTACTTCAATACACAGTGCATTCACCTCAGTTACTCAACACACAGTGCATTCACCTTAGTTACTTCAATACACAGTGCATTCACCTCAGTTACTGCAATACACAGTGCATTCACCTCAGTTACTGCAATACACAGTGCATTCACCTCAGTTACTGCAATACACAGTGCATTCATCTCAGTTACTTCAATACACAGTGCATTCACCTCAGTTACTTCAATACACAGTGCATTCACCTCAGTTACTTCAATACACAGTGCATTCACCTCAGTTACTTCAATACACAGTGCATTCATCTCAGTTACTTCAATACACAGTGCATTCACCTCAGTTACTTCAATACACAGTGCATTCACCTCCGTTACTTCAATACACAGTGCATTCACCTTAGTTACTGCAATACACAGTGCATTCACCTCAGTTACTTCAATACACAGTGCATTCACCTCAGTTACTTCAATACACAGTGCATTCACCTCAGTTACTGCAATACACAGTGCATTCACCTCAGTTACTTCAATACACAGTGCATTCACTACAGTTACTGCAATACACAGTGCATTCACCTCAGTTACTTCAATACACAGTGCATTCACCTCAGTTACTGCAATACACAGTGCATTCATCTCAGTTACTTCAATACACAGTGCATTCACCTCAGTTACTTCAATACACAGTGCATTCACCTCCGTTACTTCAATACACAGTGCATTCACCTTAGTTACTGCAATACACAGTGCATTCACCTCAGTTACTTCAATACACAGTGCATTCACCTCAGTTACTGCAATACACAGTGCATTCACCTCAGTTACTTCAAGACACAGTGCATTTACTACAGTTACTGCAATACACAGTGCATTCACCTCAGTTACTTCAATACACAGTGCATTCACCTCAGTTACTTCAATACACAGTGCATTCACCTCAGTTACTGCATACACAGTGCATTCACCTCAGTTACTTCAATACACAGTGCATTCACCTCAGTTACTTCAATACACAGTGCATTCACCTCGGTTACTGCAATACACAGTGCATTCACCTCAGTTACTGCAATACACAGTGCATTCACCTCAGTTACTGCAATACACAGTGCATTCACCTCAGTTACTGCAATACACAGTGCATTCATCTCAGTTACTTCAATACACAGTGCATTCACCTCAGTTACTTCAATACACAGTGCATTCACCTCCGTTACTTCAATACACAGTGCATTCACCTTAGTTACTGCAATACACAGTGCATTCACCTCAGTTACTTCAATACACAGTGCATTCACCTCAGTTACTGCAATACACAGTGCATTCACCTCAGTTACTTCAATACACAGTGCATTCACTACAGTTACTGCAATACACAGTGCATTCACCTCAGTTACTTCAATACACAGTGCATTCACCTCAGTTACTTCAATACACAGTGCATTCACCTCAGTTACTTCAATACACAGTGCATTCACCTCAGTTACTTCAATACACAGTGCATTCACATCAGTTACTTCAATACACAGTGCATTCACCTCAGTTACTGCAATACACAGTGCATTCACCTCAGTTACTTCAATACACAGTGCATTCACCTCAGTTACTTCAATACACAGTGCATTCACCTCAGTTACTGCAATACACAGTGCATTCACCTCAGTTACTGCAATACACAGTGCATTCATCTCAGTTACTTCAATACACAGTGCATTCACCTCAGTTACTGCAATACACAGTGCATTCACCTCAGTTACTGCAATACACAGTGCATTCACCTCAGTTACTTCAATACACAGTGCATTCACATCAGTTACTTCAATACACAGTGCATTCACCTCAGTTACTTCAATACACAGTGCATTCACCTTAGTTACTTCAATACACAGTGCATTCACCTCAGTTACTTCAATACACAGTGCATTCATCTCAGTTACTTCAATACACAGTGCATTCACATCAGTTACTGCAATACACAGTGCATTCACCTCAGTTACTTCAATACACAGTGCATTCACCTCAGTTACTTCAATACACAGTGCATTCACCTCAGTTACTGCAATACACAGTGCATTCACCTCAGTTACTTCAATACACAGTGCATTCACATCAGTTACTTCAATACACAGTGCATTCACCTCAGTTACTGCAATACACAGTGCATTCACTGCAGTTACTCATGATGTCTATCTATAGTAAATGTGTAACTTTCTATGGTACATGTGCAGCTGATAATACTTTTTTTTTCATCGTAATGGACATGCTACAAAAAAATCAACTGAATAGCGATTTTTTTCTTCTATTTTACAGAAGTACTGTGAACATAATGAAAGTTCAGTGTGTAAGCAGCACTTAGTACAGAATCAAGGCCTACATATCTAGCACTATGATTTGCAGCCCTGATATGTGTACTTGTACACATTTGATAGGCCAGTCACCCAACCTTCTCCTCTGCAGTTTGACACCTAAAGATCATCACTTAACCAATTTTTCTTTTATTTCAACAACCACACCTTTTCATGTACAAATGAGATAAACGCAAAGTGTTGTTTTGATTTTGTAGAGCAGTGTGAAATATATGACCAAAGATTACAGATTTAAAAACCACGGAAAGGCCACAATGGGTTTTTTAATTATTTATTTTTTAGATTGTTCAATGTAAATGAATGAAAGGGTCGGCTAAAACTGCTTAACGGGCTGTACTTGACAGCGGGCCATAGATTGCCCATGTCTGGCTGAAAATTGTTTTCAAGATTTTGGCGCCCCCTCTAGTCGGCTCCCTATGCGGCCGCACAATTTTAGATTGCTGATTGAGCGCTCTACCGACAAAATTATCTGACAGAATAAGCAGACTGATACACTGATATATATATATATATATATATATATACACACTATTTATTAAAATTCATATAAATAAGCCATATTAATGTTTTAGACATTTGCTTTAAGTTCATATTAAACTTAAGAAAAACTTTCATCGTGTGTTTGTAGAAGAAACAATGGAGTTAATGTTGTAAAAAAGTTACATTGTTGAGGTCAAAACATTTCGTTGACGTAATTTATGGATGACCCCTAACAAGCAATATGCATGATATCAGATGATGACGGTAAGTTATCTGAACTGTATAGAACAACGAGGTTGAATTACTGAAGGCGGCATGACGTCACTAGGCTGAAACCAGTGGGCGTTGCCTATCGCCGCCATGTTCGACTCAAAACATTGGTAGCTGTGTAGTGTGTATGTTATATTATTGTACTATTTTGAACGTTATAAAACACTGTGTTATAATTTTTAAAAAAGTAATAAATGCCCTCTTGTTTGGCGTACGGTTGTACACAACGACGACAAGAAAACGGGATATTGCTTCATCAGTTAGTCACTATAATAATAATGCTAATTAGTTAATTTGTTTGTGCTTAATACTGTTGCTGTAAAGCAGTGCTGTTGTGATATGCAATAAACATCTAGAGGATGACACAATGCCGTTGGCAAAAAGAGAGCCTAACGTTTATGATTGTTGCCGTCAATGGTTCATTTAAGTTGCCTGTTGGCTATGCTTTAATCGATGGATTAGGTTTCATTGAGAGAATGAAACAGAATGTACCAGAATGTCCCACAATGTACCACAATGTCCCACAATGTACCACAATGAAACAGAATGTACCAGAATGTCCCACAATGTACCACAATGTCCCACAATGTACCACAATGAAACGGAATGTACCAGAATGTCCCACAATGTCCCACAATGTACCACAATGCACCACAATGAAACAGAATGTACCAGAATGTCCCACAATGTACCACAATGTCCCACAATGTCCCACAATGTACCACAATGTACCCCAATGAAACAGAATGTACCAGAAAGTCCCACAATGTACCACAATGAAACAGAATGTACCACAATGTCTAACAATGTACTATACAATGTAACAGAATATCCCACGATTTCAACAACATTTCACAATGTAACAGAATGTACCACAATGTATCAGAATGTCCCATAATGTCTCACAATGCACCACAATGTACAACATAATCCACAATGTACTACAATGTAACACAATATCCCCACGATTTCTACAACTTTTCACAATGTACATAAATATTGATACGGTGCAATGCGAAGGCATACATAGCTGGTTTACGTGAATCGCCAAATGGCAGGATCATGTTTGATTCTTGTCGTAAAACAGGTTTTATTGGCTTTTTAAATGTGCATCCAGGCCCACCGACAGAAATTTCGGGCCCCTGGGCAGGGCTGTCACGCCCCCCCCATCCTGCTGATAATAATATTTTCAAAAGTTGATTGGCCAGCTCTGTCTGGGCCCCTAAAACTCGCCGGGCCCCTGGGCATTCCCCCCATGCCCCTCTCTCAGAGGGTCTTTACGTATCGATAGTTTGTTACTATCGTTTGATTTACTGATTGCTTCGAAACGCTTCGAAAGGCAATATTGACAGGATTGTTTTTAGTCTAGTTTACGCTGCTTAGTGCTAGCCATTTTTCATTGTTTGATCAAATGCTTTGCAATAAACATCAAAGTATAAATACAAAATATTATGTATTATGTAAAAATACAATTTTTACCCTGGCTATATTTCGATATAGCGTATACTATAAGCTTTATATGCCTCTATCAGCTGATCGTATAAATAGCTTTACATAGACTACAGCGCTTTGTAATTGACACATTAAAATAACTAGTCCACTAGAAATTAACTTGGGCCTTAGCAGACTTTAGAAAAAAAGTGATGACAAAATACAAAGCTCATTGGAGTCGTTTCTAGAATGAGAAAACTGGTATCGTAATGAAAGCTGGTGGAATGTTTTGAGTCGAACATGGCGGCGATAGGCTACGCCCACTGGATTCAGCCGCTTGGTACCATCTGATAGCAGACGCCGTCTCCATGTATTCAACCTCCTTGGTATAGAAGAATCATGTGGAGTTGACAACAGTCTAAAATCATTCAGAGTTGACCACAGTGTAGAATCATTCAGAGTTGACCACCAGGATTATTCACTGTTTCTACAACAGACTATCACAAGATGACACTTGTATCACATTTACAACAGACTATCACCAGATGACACTTGTATCACGTCTACAATAGACTATCAACAGATGACGCTTGTATCACGTCTACAACAGACTATCACAAGATGACACTTGCATCACGTCTACAATAGACTATCAAAAGATGACGCTTGTATCACGTCTACAACAGACTATCCCCAGATGACACTTGTATCACGTCTACAACAGACTATCCCCAGATGACACTTGTATCACGTCTACAACAGACTATCCCCAGATGACACTTGTATCGCGTCTACAACAAACTTTCACCAGGTGACACTTGCATCACGTCTACAACAAACTTTCACCAGGTGACACTTGCATCACGTCTACAACAGACTATCACCAGATGACACTTGTATCACGTCTACAACAAACTATCACCAGGTGACACTTGTATCACGTCTACAACAAACTATCACCACACCAAGTGACACTTGTATCACGTCTACAACAGACTATCACCAGATGACACTTGTATCACGTCTACAACAAACTATCACCAGGTGACACTTGTATCATGTCTACAATAGAATATCATAAGGTGGAAGAAATTGGAATAGCTAGGATTCAAACATGTAAATGACCTCATTCTAGGCTTAGATCTTCTGTTAATGAAAGTAACAGGCTTTGGGTGGTTTCACATTTGGTCAGGCTGAGTAGTTGTTATATAGGTTGTAATGGTTCTTTAAAGGCGGAGGGGTCTGTTGGGGTCACAGTTGTTATTTAGGTTGTAATGGCTCTTTATAGTAGGAGGGGCTGTTGGGGTCACAGTTGTTATTTAGGTTGTAATGGCTCTTTATAGTAGGAGGGGCTGTTGGGGTCACAGTTGTTATTTAGGTTGTAATGGCTCTTTAAAGGGGGAGGGGCTGTTGGGGTCACAGTTGTTATTTAGGTTGTAATGGCTCTTTAAAGGGGGAGGGGCTGTTGGGGTCACAGTTGTTATTTAGGTTGTAATGGCTCTTTAACGGGGGAGGGGCTGTTGGGGTCACAGTTGTTATTTAGGTTGTAATGGCTCTTTAAAGGGGGAGGGGCTGTTGGGGTCACAGTTGTTATTTAGGTTGTTATGGCTCTTTAAAGGGGGAGGGGCTGTTGGGGTCACAGTTGTTATTTAGGTTGTAATGGCTCTTTAAAGGGGGAGGGGCTGTTGGGGTCACAGTTGTTATTTAGGTTGTAATGGCTCTTTAAAGGGGGAGGGGCTGTTGGGGTCACAGTTGTTATTTAGGTTGTAATGGCTCTTTAAAGGGGGAGGGGCTGTTGGGGTCACAGTTGTTATTTAGGTTGTAATGGCTCTTTAGGAGGGGAGGGGGGTGTTTAAGGGGTTACAGTTGTAAATGAATAATACTCAGGTGTCCAAGAGTTTGCAATAAGTGGCAATGACAGCCCAGTCAATGACAGCCCAGTTGCCTTGAAGTCGATAAGAACAGCCATGGTCATAAAAATACAACTACCATCTTCATTTGGACAGAATATTTGTTTAAAAAGCTAATGGAGTTAAAATATCATTTGAAAGTAGATAAAAGAATATTCTGCTAGTTGAAAATATTTATTCAAAAATCATTTTAACATTGACAATGATATTTGGAACATGCATAATTATTTTGGAATAAATACATATAACATACTTAAAAATATAAACATGTCTGATAGATTTTGTCCTTAAAATATTTATATCAATGAAAAAAGAAAATTTTCAGGAAAATGAAAGTAACTTTTAACTGGAGTATTCCAAAAGGGATGTCTGGATTCAATTGTTGCATCATCTAGAAAATAGTTTCTGACTTACAATTATTGACTCAATAACATCTTTACAAGTTAGAAGTTACAAATGAATCTACCCTATTGGCTCAATAATGTCAGATACAAGTTACATACAGATTTTTCTCTACAAGCTCATAGACGTCATATAAGGTTACATATGAATCTACCCCATTGGAATAATCAGAAACAATCACCAAAGAGGAACTGATAAGGCCATCATCAATGTTTTATTTTGCACAACTATTTACCAATAGGGCTAAAAGAACATTATTGACTAAATAACACTAGCACTGAATAGTATTAGGGCTAAAGAACATTATTGTGCTATGTTGTAATATGTATGTGTGTGCATGAAGTCAGCAAGTTTTAATGGCACAGCACTGAGCTAAGAGGCTATCACAGTTGACAAAATATATAGTCAAGTGAATTTAGATGTTTTATATATTAAGAAAATCAAATGTAATTCATCCATTGAGAAACTTAAACACAAAGTATATTTCTAACATTTTAAGTATAGATAATAAACTAGATAAAGCCACCCCAACAAAATATTTTTTTATTTTACATTTTAGGTACAGCCTTAATTTTAATAAAAAAAAAATATATTCAAAAACCATTTTATTTATTACATTCAAAATGGAATACAGTTAACTTCATTGTTAGATATGATCATTTATATCATAGTTCAATAAATATAGTGAGCAAATAATGGGATATATAATAATGAAACAATGTATCCACATACACAAACCTGTACAATGTAGCCACATACACACATCTGTCTCTTCTAGTCTGTTTCTATCTAAATTACATTTCAGTAAATGTATGTGTATGTGTAAAGTCCCTGTAAGGATGAGATGAAATCCCTTAGATCCTATAAACCACTAATGGGACGGTTTTATGGTGCCCTTCTTTCATCCCCACCATAGCCGATAGTGCAATGGCCATGGAGGCACCACGGGAGATATATCGGGAACTTGAGCCAAGACCTGAAAAATTTCCTTGGTCCTCACCGGAGATCGAACCAGGTACCTTCAGGTAGACAGTCGAGCGCGTTACCGCGCGACCATCCGTCCCCTCTCAGTAAATGTATAGAGCTGTACATTCTTTATATTGTAAACAAAGAAAAAAAATTGCCAGTGCAAAAAGTTATACAAAATAATTTCACTCAAATACCTTGAATTCATTCATCAAAACTTGTTACACTGAAAGAAAAAAAAAACAAAGAACAAGGTTCATAAATATATTGCTCTTCTTGGTCACCAAGTTGTAGAAAAACTGGCCACATTATCACAGAATGCATTGTGCATTGAATTATAAAGTTTAATCAACATTTATAGTAAATATTTCAGTAATAAATTAACACAATGAGCCATTCAATATTTCAGGACAAGGAAGCAGGTGCTGACACTAAATAGTCCAGTTACCAATATACATGTATCAAGTATTTCATATTTACTTTCAAATCTTTATTTAGTCCTTAAAATAAGAAAAATGTAAATAAAAAGATATATCGAGGATATACAAAATGTTACAAAGTATGTAGCATATAATTTTATCAGTCTGCCAGTAAATACAATATGTCTTTCTCTACATTTTAGTCACCTTTGAGACATCACATCATTCTTATAGTAATAACACTTTGGGACATCACATCATTCTTATAGTAATAACACTTTGACACATCACAGCATTCTTATAGTAATAACACTTTGAGACATCACAGCATTCATATAGTAATAACACTTTGAGACATCACAGCATTCTTATAGTAATAACACTGTGAGACATCACAGCATTCTTATAGTAATAACACTGAGACATCACAACATTCTAAAAATGACACTTTGGGACATCACATCATAATTGTAATAATAACAAGAATAATCAACAATGAGTCCTCCACCACTAGCAAATTAAATATTAATTAGTATAAAACAAATTGAACAGAGCAATACCAGGATGAGCAAAAAGATACATTAGCACTATGAGATGTAACAAGAGAAATACAATTCATGTACTATATCAGCACTATGAGATGTAACAAGAGAAATACAATTCATGTACTATACTATGAAATTTAACAACAGAAATACAATACACTTCACCAATGTCAGTATAAAGTTTTTGACAGTTAATCAATGGCTTAAGTGTTCTAGCTAATAAGTATTGTTTACTTTGCAGGTAAATGTCAGCCAGTTTCAATCATTATTTCCCTTTAACTGGTAAAGTTCTACATTATTGATGTTTCTGTAAGGTCCTAAATTATTGATGTTTCAGTTCTGCCTGACTACAAGCACAAAGTAATTATTGATGTTTCAGTTCTGCCTGACTACAAGCACAAAGTAATTATTGATGTTTCAGTTCTGCCTGACTACAAGCACAAAGTTTACTCACAAAACACAAGTATTTATTGTTCAAAAAACCCAAACATTTTGAGCATCCACCAAACTCTTTTGGTTGTGTCTGTTGTTCAACTACATGACTGCCTTCTTCATTCACCTCTTTACTTTCCACATGAAAGACTTCCTCACTGCCAGGTTCATGCCTGAGTTTAGAATCTTTGTCTGTATCTGTTCTAGTTATTTCAGTGATAACAGGAGCACAAGAACTGATGCTAGATTTCAATGAATGCTTGGTGCCGCCACAAAGAGACTTGGCTTTGAATTCTTCACAGCTGACATTTTTATTTTGACTTATGTTTAGCCGCTCACAAATGGCGTTGCAATCAGACTCAGTACCCTGATCACTGGCCTCATGTTTACCCTGACCACTGGCCTCATGTTTACACTGATTAAAACATTTTGTAGATCCTTTATCAACACAATTGTTTATTGAGCATAAATGAGATGGATGTTGCAGAACTTTTTCTCCTCTGTTTTCATTTCCTCCTTTTTCTTGTTCAATGGATTGTGGCTAGAAAAAAAAATGGTCAAAATTCTAAACTTGAAAATTGATTTATTCATTTCACTAAGAAATCTATTTTATGACCAAAATGAACAAAGTATGATGATGAGCCTTACAGCCTGACGGTCATCAATATATGGTGACTGCTCTAGACTTGGTACGATGATTTCATCTGTGTTCACCTCTACACTAAAGTTGATTGGTAGCTCACTATCTTCAAATACTGGAGACTTTATGGGGGACAGGTCCAACTGGTCAGAAAAAAAAATAAATTGAATTACATCTGCAGATTCTCTCCACAACCTATCCTAGCCATATGTTTAGTACAATACATGGCATGCATGCCAAACCTGGGATTTCAATTCAATTTGTTTTTGGCACTTGGATAAAATCCTATTTACCAACCCTTAACTAACCCTAACCCTACAGGTAAAGGTGATGATTTATTACAAAAATGTTCTTATGACTAAGTATATCAAATGAAGTGGTGAGATGTTTTAAAGATTATAATTGTGTTTAAAAAGAATACTGTTTGACAGTACAAAACATATATTGTCCCCATTTTATCTGTCTGTCTGTCCGTCATCACCCTAGATCTCAACAACCATAAGTCCTAGACCACTGCCATCGTCATAGACGGGCCAACTCCACTGTGCTGTGACGTGAAAATAGCTACCCATAGCCGCCAGCTGAATAGTACAGGCTGGCGAGTGTGTTACTATGCTACTAAGGCTAGCCTTGCGTGTTACTGTTTTGATTTGAGACAGCACACTGGTGCTTTATTTTTTTTTCTATATATGCAAACTCTAAGTAAATATTGGACATATAACAGTCAAAACTGTATTTAGACAAGCAATTATACTAGTAAACAACAACATTTTACATTACAACTAATAAGTTATCAGTAAAAGTACGACAACACATTGTAAAATTTTAATAAGTTTATTCCTTTAAAATATGCTCAGTTAAGTCCAACAACATCCTCCGTATTTTATATGAAAGAGAAAATATTGATACAGCTTTTATTTTAGTCATACATTTAAATAAATAAATAAAACAACATTTTTTGTATCACACAAAGAAATTAAAATGTAGAAAAAAAAACATCTTGAATATCAAGTTTGTACAAACAGACCTTTTCATCTGTCTGTTTGAAATAACGTATGCATGTCTAATTTGTTTAACAGATATTTTCAAGTAATGATATTATAATAATATCCAACAATTGAAATATCTTAAGTAGGTCTAATTTAAGAACAGATTATTACCTAGGCCTTCGCCTAGTGGTAACAGTTACCTGAAATGAATACTTGAAACAATGTTAATTATTTTGCCAAAAATATTAGTTAAAAATTAAAAAAAAAAACATGTTTAGACTGACAATGTTTAGACTGACAAAAAGAATACTTGTGCTCCCCCTGCACCTGCAAAAACCAATAACAATAGACTTAAAAATTCCTTTACATTAAAACCCTATTAACAAAACTATTTAGTGTAAGTTTGTAATTTTCTTTTCTTAGCTTTTTTTACTTGTGAACATTTATCTGTTTCAGATTTACTGTAATTATTTAGAAGTATGTTAGCCAGATAGCTGGATGTTAATAAAAAAACATTTACTAAAGTTTGCCCACAGATACAATCACCTAGATGTGAAAAATGTGTTTGAAGACATGTATGGAATAATTTTAATAAAACCTGTTTCTGGTTACTTTGTGCCAGGAAAAATCTTCATACCCTTTGCTGATAAGTTTTTAAACAATGAAAACTGAACAGTCAGTACATCAACTAAAACCTGACTAGGCCATTTTAATCCACCCCTATCTAAATCATGTAAATATGAGTGAAATTGAGTTGAAAATGAAATATCTAGAGTTTTATCTATGGCTAGTTCTTTTGTACAAAAACCACACTTAATCATATTTGAACTGCGCAACTTAAAAGCTATATAACCAGCAATAAAAATTAATACTTTCTTCTCTGACTCAGTTAAATCTGTTTCTGTACATTTATCAATGAGATCAACAAAATGATTGATACTATCATCTGAAATACTGCTTTCTAAATTATTATCTTGAAAATTAATCAAAACATCAGTAATAGAAATTTTACCATGTGAAGCAGAGGTCACATTAAGCAAACTAACCAATCTAAGTTTTTTTTCAGACTCTAAGAGCTCCTGAACAGAAACATGATAATTAGTGCCACACAATCTGCGATATTTACCGAACCTACTCTCTAGACAGTCTGTCTGAAATTTACCAGTTAGCACATACCGAAATTTTAAGACATCTAATAAATAAGGAATAAGCTCTATAAATGTTGAAACTGTATGCTTTAAAGCTATGAATGTCTCATTACTAAGACCACCAGATCTAGGTCTTAAGTATAGCTCTCCCACTTAGTTAACCAGTTTAATGTTTTCCTCAGGAAATCTAATCTATCATCTGTTGAGGACTTAAAAGGCTTACTATCTGGGTCTCTTTTAAAGTAACCCTTGTCATAAGATTTAATGTTAAACATTCTCCATAATTTCAAAAGCCGGCTAAGAAAATCAACAGTACCACTAACATCAATTTTTCTTTATCACCCAGATGTTTTAAAGAGACAATAACTTTTTCATCAAATACTTTTAATGCCAAACTAACATTTTGCCTTTCTATGCTTGATGGGTAAATTGATTTATAAGTCAAACCTGGGGCCAATTTAAGTGAATTGTCTTTTTCTGTGCTATACAACAGTCGAATAAGGGAAAACTTGGCACATGTTTCTACAGAACTGTCTTCTTCATTAAAAGGAGGAAACCTAAATGTTTGACAGTCATCACTCTGTCCTATCCAAATGTTCCGTATAGATTTAATTAAATGGACACTGTCAAATAAGAAAAATAATTTCCTCTGTTCATTACAAGGATGACAAATAGAAGACACCAATTTACCACTTCCAAAGGACATAAACATTTTTCTATTGACAAGATTATTGTCAGATAAGATAGCCAGTACTTGAAAACCAGACTGTTCTACCATGTTCAACACTTTCACAGAACATTCTTTCAAAAAATCAGTTGTTAATTTACTGACAGGTACCATAGAAACAACATCCTTATTTTTAGATAACAGTGAGCAAATCATAAAAGTTAATACAGTGCCTGCTGCAACTGAGGAATCATTAGCAGCTTTTCCTACAATAGAACCACCTTTATAAGTTACCTTGCTATTGACATAAATTTCATCTACTAAAAGAATAACAACCTTTTCAATTGGCTGTAAGACTGTTGCCTTTTGTTTAAGGTAAGCAGCATTAGAATTCTCAGTTAATTTAACTTTTAATGGAGCTGACAATTTATTTAAAAAGAAATATGAGGAAGAGTCAATACTTTATCCCTGGTACACTGATAAGCTGCTCTAGATATAGTCATCAACTGATAGGCAAATACTAATGTTTGAGGACTGTATTTATTTTTGGAAGCAAACAAAGAAAGAACTGTTCAGTAATAAAGGACAATCTAAATTTGACATCATCATCATCATACGTACCACCTAGACTAGACAGCCTGTCACACAAACCCTGCAAGGAACTACCAACAATATCAATTTGCTCTTCTACTTTTCTGTCTAACTCTAAGCTATTAAAATGACTCAAGATACCGGACAACACTGACCAACAGGTTAAATGGCTATTTTTACCTAAAATCCAAGCTAAATTTGCCTTAGATACCTTAAATTTACCTTTGAAAACAGTGGTTTTTAAATTCAAACTAATACATACAGATACCACAACAGTCGGCACATCTTGAATATCAAGTTTGTACAAACAAACCTTTTCATCTGTCTGTTTGAAATTCCACTGTGGATAGTCTTTCATAAAAATGCTTAGTTTATCCATCAGGTCAGAGTACTCATTAATTTTATCATTTTCCAAAAACGTATTCAAAATCTCATCGTCTCGACGTGCAGCCTCTGCCCTCCTAGTGTCTGGATTTTTACGTGGCTGTGGTGGGTCCTGGGATAAATACGATGGAGTATTGGGAAAAATGGTTGGATAGGCACCAGAAGCCAATTTAGGTCGATCTCGTGGAACACTAATAATGGTACCATCAGGACGTGTGGCCGAGTCTATCCGAATTATAAATTGTGGTGCAAAATGCTTTTCACAAACCACTGTAGTTTTAGAAACTTCTAAATCACGGGAATATATTTCAGCCATTTCTTTTTCATTGTTTCGTCAGATGGAAATTGAAAGATGCTGACCTTCTCATATGGTGTAGTTAATGTAGCTGCATAATTTCCACGACAACCAGGTACACAACACTTAGGCATTGTACACTGAAATAAAAAAGAAAGACATTTATAAGAGCAATATGAAAATGTAATGTTTGATGATTTAAGAAATCCAAACTACGAGATATTCTTTCACTAGAGATAGAATACATTTACTATTGAGATGTACTAGGTTCTGAATAAAAAATGAATAAATATTAATTAAATAGACACATTACGTTTTCAAAATGTTTTTATGGTGTGTAATAAAAAATTGGATGCTATATGGTTGTAGCTAATAAATTGTAAGTAACATTTTCTTTTTCATTTCAAATCAACTTTGTTTACAATAGAATACAGTTAACTTTTAACATGTCATGAAAAGACTGACAACAAAATGCAATGTTTGTTTTAAAACGATAAAGTAAGAGTAAAGAAAAATACTTACAGTAAATTGTTGACGTAGAGGTTTGGTGTAGTAGTGTCAAAACTTTTAAAATAAATAACAAAATTAATATCCACGACAAAATGAAATGAACCACTGATCAGCAACACTCAGAGTGAAATTCAAAATGGCTGGGTAAGTGTCGTGACGTCATCAATCTCATTCTTTCTCATCTCCACGGCCTAGTGTGATTCAGATGGCAGTGCCTAGACCCATGATGTATATATCATTTTGTAGGTCTTGGCCTGCCAAGTGTACAACTTAGTCCATTTCGCGATCTGACCTCTGAGGGCCGAAAATAAGAGTTTTTTTTAGGTTCCATTTTTGCTTATATTTTAAATATAAATAATAAAAGCTAATCAAAGGGGCGTAATCATTATTTATTAAATCTATGGCTGTAACACGGGAAAAAAAATACGGATTTCGTCCAGCGTAACCGTAGCCACTGCTTCCACGAAAATGCTCTAAAATGACCTTTGTCCGAAACGGAAAAGACGTAAATTGCTTGTTTTCTCATACAGAAAGTGCATCACCATGTAAAAAGTTCTCTATTAATGAGTAAAAAATGCCACCATTTATGTTATTTTCCTTTTTTAATAATGTAGCACCTAAATATAATAAATTGATACACAAATATGACTAATGTAGCACCTAAATATTCATACACAACTAGAAGGCTTTGGAAGAAATCAATTTAAACTGACGATGCACATTCTGTGCAATTTACATTCTGTGGTAAAAATTAAGTTGAATATAATTAGCCGTATACATGTATATGAAGAGTACACAGGAAAAACGAGAATACTCTCTGTGACGTGTAGAATTGCACTTCTCCCCCACCAACCCCAGTTCACCGGGTCAAGGTTGCAGCCGCCATATTGAATCGTTTCGTCGACGTTGCCTTCCCCCCCCAATCGTTTCACTGACGTTCTTCTCCCCCCTCCAAACGTTTCGGTGACAGACATCGTCGTTTCCCCCCCCCCCCAAACGTTGCACCAACGTATTCGCCCCAACCTTATAAAAGACGCGAATAGTAGTAGTTGAGTTAGTAAGATGCTCTGAGTTAGTAAGGTGCTGACAGTCATATGAGTTAGACGTAGAGTAGTGTAGATAGTCTAAGATTCTAAGAGTTAGTTGTAAACTTGTAGTGACATTTGTTTAAGTAGACATCATTAGACAAAGGACTTATATTGTATATACATATATATTCACCTATGTTTAGAAGCAATTAAAGTTTAGATCTGTTGTGTTCATATACCAAGCCTTGGCGTTGATATATTTATTAGTTAGAAAAGTTAACGTTACATATTTGAAAATAATAACGTAACATTTGGCGAGCCTGCTATATATTAAAAATATGAACGTAACATTTGGCGAGCCTGCTATATATTAAAAATATGAACGTAACATTTGGCGAGCCTGCCCAAAGATATTTCTGGAATCTTCATCTAAGTCAGCAACAGCAGCCAACAGTGCAGTCACACTTACTCAACAACAGCCCATAGAGGAGTCTCACTGACTCAGCAGCCAATAGAGGAGTCTCACTGACTCCAGAGCAGCCAACAGAGGAGTCTCACTGACTCAGCAGCCAATAGAGGAGTCTCACTGACTCAGCAGCCAACAGAGGAGTCTCACTGACTCGAGAGCAGCCAACAGAGGAGTCTCACTGACTCGAGAGCAGCCAACAGAGGAGTCTCACTGACTCGAGAGCAGCCAACAGAGGAGTCTCACTGACTCGAGAGCAGCCAACAGAGGAGTCTCACTGACTCGAGAGCAGCCAACAGAGGAGTCTCACTGACTCATACATAATCTAGGAGCGCAGAGAGAAGGCGACAAGAGGAGTCAGTCAGTCTGTGTTGATATATTCTTAAAACCAGATAAGTTTTTTTAAAATTTTATCTTAGTGCACAATCAAATGTCTCGTTTATTTTGAATCATTATAGATATTTTGTTGGTGGTCTCTCACTGAGTACATCTTTGTTACTTTTGTAACGGAGTGTTTAAAAGCGGTGCTCGGAGAGATTACATAACATTTATTTGTTAGATCGTTACTGTCTAGTTTGTGTATATGTGACAGTATTGTTTTATTTGTTGTTACTATCAGTTTTCTCTGCCTTTTGTCTTGTTTATTTCGTATTGTATTTGTACCGCAGAAATTTACTTAGTTTGTGTGTTAGATTGTAGATAATAAGTATTTCATTATCCTTATTTAGTTGAAGTTAATATTAAGGTAAGTCAAGGTAACTCACTTTGTTTGTAAATCATTATTCATAACTCAGAATGTCATCATTCGAACATTTCGTTACCGTAGGACAAACATTAGGGATAGAGACAGAAAAATTAGAGAAATGGGCGCAGGCTAGGTTAGATAAAGAACATGAGACGGAACAAGCTAGGTTAGAGAAGGAACAGGCTAGGTTAGACAAGGAACATGAGAAGAAACAAGCTAGGTTAGAGAAGGAACAGGCTAGGTTAGATAAGGAACATGAGAGAGAACAGGCTAGATTAGATAAGGAACAGGCTAGGTTAGATAAGGAACATGAGAGAGAACAGGCTAGGCTAGATAAGGAACATTCTTACAACATAACACAAAGCCAGTTAAGAATCAAGCAGTTAGAATTAGAGAAGAGTTAAGGGATAGCCAGCTTAATAATCCCACCCCTCCACTTACCCCACTGTCAACCATAGATCATAGTCTTGCAAATAGAATAGCTCACTATAAATACCATCTATTTGACGAACAGAAGACAACGATCGACAATTTCCTTACTAAATTCGAGCGTGACATGAAGGAACTCGACTTCCCCGAATCCAAATGGACGTACTTGCTAGGTAAATCTTTTACTAGTGACGTTTCCCTTAAGATATGTTTAAACCAGGACAGTTACCAGGTAGCTAGAGAACAGCTTCTAAGGACATACGGACAGACAGAAGCAAGTTTTAGGAAGGCGTTTCATCAGACAGTTTTACAAAAGGACGATGACCCCCAGACATATTTTGACAAATTAGGTACTGCCTTGGATAAATGGCTACAATATGCTAAGGTAGAAAGGACATTCGAAGCCTTTAGGACATTTTTCTTGTTAGACAAGGCCATTCATTCCTGCCACCCTGAATTGAAGTCATTCATTTTAGAAAGAGGACCAAAGACAGTAGAGACAGCCGTGGACCTAATAAGGAAATATAAAACCGCTAACCCTGATAGACCCACAACTACAGTAGAAAATGGTATACAGGACATTATATGTTTTAGTAGCGACACAAGCAGGTCCCATCACAGACATAGTCAGAACAGAGTAAATGAGAATAGAACGGCAGGTAGGACAGAATTAATATGTCGAAGCTGTAACAAAAAAGGACATTTTGCTAAGGACTGTCCTTTGAACCATAATAATAGACAATCTAGGTCACCTGAGGACAACCGTAGAGACAATTATCAGGCAAGAGGTAGAAGTAGTTCAAGAGACAGGGTTCATGATGCCATGTGTTCATTAGAGCCATCCAAGCCCTTGACAGTAACAAAAGGTAGAGTAGGACATACTAGCGTAGACGTGCTAAGAGATTCAGGATGTAATACAGTCTTGGTTAAGAAATATTTAGTTCGACCTTCCCAATATACTGGCAGATTTGGTAAATGTAGAGGCTTTGACGGACAAATTGTAACCTCCCCAATAGCAGAAATAGACATACAGACAAACTATTTAGTTCGACCTGAGATAATATGTTCAATATCCCCCCCCACTCTAAAGAATATGCCCTTATAATTTCATAGCTAGTTATTCACAGGCTGACTAACAAAGACCAGTACCTACATATCGTCATACATGTTCAAGTCGCCACCTTGTGAGGGCCTAAACATTTATCTGTTACCAACGATCTAATTTCACCTGTTTTCACCTCATCATGTTTGTTATACGTGTAGCCCCTCACTCAAGCGTAAACCCAGTCAAAGACGCACTCAATAATTTCCTGTTATCAACGATATGCAGAGCGTCATCAACAGTTTATATCAATGAAACAGACAAAACTAAAACCACGCCTCATACATTGACACGTTTATCACAAGAGGTGTTGTTAATGTCACTTCGACCTCAAGTTCACCAGCGAGTGACTATTACAGACAATGGAACGTTTTCGTCTTTCCCATTCGACACGTTGTGTAAAACTGACCTGTATGCCCCATCACCTATTTGAACAAAGCCATCAAGGAGCAATACAAGCCAGTAACAGAATGAACTTGTTTGTATTATAGAACATTGCATTCATTATGTTTTTTTTTTTGTTTCGTGCTTTATTAAGTTTTGTAATTTATTAAAATGTATTACGCCATATTACATTGACTTATGCATAGATGCTTGACAAGTAGTCTAGACATGTTTGATTTGACATCCATACTATTTTCAATGTGATGTAATACTGTTCCCCACTAGACTTTTTTATAATAATGATTGTTTGTTTTACTACGTAAAACTTGGAAAGGAGGGGGGTATGTGACGTGTAGAATTGCACTTCTCCCCCACCAACCCCAGTTCACCGGGTCAAGGTTGCAGCCGCCATATTGAATCGTTTCGTCGACGTCGCCTTCCCCCCCAATCGTTTCACTGACGTTCTTCCCCCCCTCCAAACGTTTCGGTGACAGACATCGTCGTTCCCCCCCCCCAAACGTTGCACCAACGTATTCGCCCCAACCTTATAAAAGACGCGAATAGTAGTAGTTGAGTTAGTAAGATGCTCTGAGTTAGTAAGGTGCTGACAGTCATATGAGTTAGACGTAGAGTAGTGTAGATAGTCTAAGATTCTAAGAGTTAGTTGTAAACTTGTAGTGACATTTGTTTAAGTAGACGTCATTAGACAAAGGACTTATATTGTATATACATATATATTCACCTATGTTTAGAAGCAATTAAAGTTTAGATCTGTTGTGTTCATATACCAAGCCTTGGCGTTGATATATTTATTAGTTAGAAAAGTTAACGTTACATATTTGAAAATAACAACGTAACATTTGGCGAGCCTGCTATATATTAAAAATATGAACGTAACACTCTCAAAATACTATAATGGAGAAAAATAAACATGACGCTATGCTATATTTTACATTGCTGTAACTTTTTAAAAATTCTCCAAGCTTGTTTCAAATACATTTCATATTGATTTATCACATAGCATGGAATGGGAGGATTAAGTTAATTTTTTTCTTTCATTGTGAGACTACTCCTGCTCTTTCCGTGGACTCCTCAAATACTTGGCATATATATGATCATACATACTATATATACATATATATCTAAATGTGAATTTCTGTGTGTGTGCATGGATTTCTGTCTTTTTAAAAAAAAAAAATTATGATACTGAAAATAAACCATTTCAATGAATAAGAGTATAAATGGTGCACATCATGTATTGGTCAAAGGACTATTTCTTAAATGAAATGATATCTGTGTATAGCCTTTACAAATCAATCACAATTACAAAAAGGTAGTTTTGTACAGCTGTACAATTAGGAGTAAACATAGAAAAAGAACATTTCCACCCACTAAATATTGTGTCATGATAGCACAAATACCTCACACACTACATACAACAGATGATAATTACACAAATACCTCACACACTCAATACAAAAGATGATAATTACACAAATACCCATCTCACACACTCCATACAACAGATGATAATTACACAAATACCTCACACACTCCATACAACAGATAATTACAGATGATAATTACACAAATACCTCACACACTCCATACAACAGATGATAATTACACAAATACCCATCTCACACACTCCATACAACAGATGATAATTACACAAATACCTCACACACTCCATACAACAGATGATAATTACACAAATACCTCACACACTCCATACAACAGATGATAATTACACAAATACCTCACACACTCCATACAACAGATGATAATTACACAAATACCTCACACACTCCATACAACAGATGATAATTACACAAATACCTCACACACTCCATACAACAGATGATAATTACACAAATACCTCACACACTCCATACAACAGATGATAATTACACAAATACCTCACACACTCCATACAACAGATGATAATTACACAAATACCTCACACACTCCATACAACACATGATAATTACACAAATACCTCACACACTCCATACAACAGATGATAATTACACAAATACCTCACACACTCCATACAACAGATGATAATTACACAAATACCTCACACACTCCATACAACAGATGATAATTACACAAATACCTCACACTCACAACACTCCATACAACAGATGATAATTACACAAATACCTCACACACTCCATACAACAGATGATAATTACACAAATACCTCACACACTCCATACAACAGATGATAATTACACAAATACCTCACACACTCCATACAACAGATGATAATTACACAAATACCTCACACACTCCATACAACAGATGATAATTACACAAATACCCATCTCACACACTCCATACAACAGATGATAATTACACAAATACCTCACACACTCCATACAACAGATGATAATTACACAAATACCTCACACACTCCATACAACAGATGATAATTACACAAATACCTCACACACTCCATACAACAGATGATAATTACACAAATACCTCACACACTCCATACAACAGATGATAATTACACAAATACCTCACACACTCCATACAACAGATGATAATTACACAAATACCTCACACACTCCATACAACAGATGATAATTACACAAATACCTCACACACTCCATACAACAGATGATAATTACACAAATACCTCACACACTCCATACAACAGATGATAATTACACAAATACCTCACACACTCCATACAACAGATGATAATTACACAAATACCTCACACACTCCATACAACAGATGATAATTACACAAATACCTCACACACTCCATACAACAGATGATAATTACACAAATACCTCACACACTCCATACAACAGATGATAATTACACAAATACCTCACACACTCCATACAACAGATGATAATTACACAAATACCTCACACACTCCATACAACAGATGATAATTACACAAATACCTCACACACTCCATACAACAGATGATAATTACACAAATACCTCACACACTCCATACAACAGATGATAATTACACAAATACCTCACACACTCCATACAACAGATGATAATTACACAAATACCTCACACACTCCATACAACAGATGATAATTACACAAATACCTCACACACTCCATACAACAGATGATAATTACACAAATACCTCACACACTCCATACAACAGATGATAATTACACAAATACCTCACACACTCCATACAACAGATGATAATTACACAAATACCTCACACACTCCATACAACAGATGATAATTACACAAATACCTCACACACTCCATACAACAGATGATAATTACACAAATACCTCACACACTCCAACAACAGATGATAATTACACAAATACCTCACACACTCCATACAACAGATGATAATTACACAAATACCTCACACACTCCATACAACAGATGATAATTACACAAATACCTCACACACTCCATACAACAGATGATAATTACACAAATACCTCACACACTCCATACAACAGATGATAATTACACAAATACCTCACACACTCCATACAACAGATGATAATTACACAAATACCTCACACACTCCATACAACAGATGATAATTACACAAATACCTCACACACTCCATACAACAGATGATAATTACACAAATACCTCACACACTCCATACAACAGATGATAATTACACAAATACCTCACACACTCCATACAACAGATGATAATTACACAAATACCTCACACACTCCATACAACAGATGATAATTACACAAATACCTCACACACTCCATACAACAGATGATAATTACACAAATACCTCACACACTCCATACAACAGATGATAATTACACAAATACCTCACACACTCCATACAACAGATGATAATTACACAAATACCTCACACACTCCATACAACAGATGATAATTACACAAATACCTCACACACTCCATACAACAGATGATAATTACACAAATACCTCACACACTCCATACAACAGATGATAATTACACAAATACCTCACACACTCCATACAACAGATGATAATTACACAAATACCTCACACACTCCATACAACAGATGATAATTACACAAATACCTCACACACTCCATACAACAGATGATAATTACACAAATACCTCACACACTCCATACAACAGATGATAATTACACAAATATACCTCACAAATACCTCACACACTCCATACAACAGATGATAATTACACAAATACCTCACACACTCCATACAACAGATGATAATTACACAAATACCTCACACACTCCATACAACAGATGATAATTACACAAATACCTCACACACTCCATACAACAGATGATAATTACACAAATACCTCACACACTCCATACAACAGATGATAATTACACAAATACCTCACACACTCCATACAACAGATGATAATTACACAAATACCCATCTCACACACTCCATACAACAGATGATAATTACACAAATACCCATCTCACACACTCCATACAACAGATGATAATTACACAAATACCTCACACACTCCATACAACAGATGATAATTACACAAATACCTCACACACTCCATACAACAGATGATAATTACACAAATACCTCACACACTCCATACAACAGATGATAATTACACAAATACCCATCTCACACACTCCATACAACAGATGATAATTACACAAATACCTCACACACTCCATACAACAGATGATAATTACACAAATACCCATCTCACACACTCCATACAACAGATGATAATTACACAAATACCTCACACACTCCATACAACAGATGATAATTACACAAATACCTCACACACTCCATACAACAGATGATAATTACACAAATACCTCACACACTCCATACAACAGATGATAATTACACAAATACCTCACACACTCCATACAACAGATGATAATTACACAAATACCTCACACACTCCATGCAACAGATGATAATTACACAAATACCTCACACACTCCATACAACAGATGATAACTATACAAATACCTCACACACTCCATACAACAGATGATAATTACACAAATACCTCACACACTCCATACAACAGATGATAATTACACAAATACCTCACACACTCCATACAACAGATGATAATTACACAAATACCTCACACACTCCATACAACAGATGATAATTACACAAATACCTCACACACTCCATACAACAGATGATAATTACACAAATACCTCACACACTCCATACAACAGATGATAATTACACAAATACCTCACACACTCCATACAACAGATGATAATTACACAAATACCTCTCACACACTCCATACAACAGATGATAATTACACAAATACCTCACACACTCCATACAACAGATGATAATTACACAAATACCCATCTCACACACTCCATACAACAGATGATAATTACACAAATACCTCACACACTCCATACAACAGATGATAATTACACAAATACCTCACACACTCCATACAACAGATGATAATTACACAAATACCTCACACACTCCATACAACAGATGATAATTACACAAATACCTCACACACTCCATACAACAGATGATAATTACACAAATACCTCACACACTCCATACAACAGATGATAATTACACAAATACCTCACACACTCCATACAACAGATGATAATTACACAAATACCTCACACACTCCATACAACAGATGATAATTACACAAATACCTCACACACTCCATACAACAGATGATAATTACACAAATACCTCACACACTCCATACAACAGATGATAATTACACAAATACCTCACACACTCCATACAACAGATGATAATTACACAAATACCTCACACACTCCATACAACAGATGATAATTACACAAATACCTCACACACTCCATACAACAGATGATAATTACACAAATACCTCACACACTCCATACAACAGATGATAATTACACAAATACCTCACACACTCCATACAACAGATGATAATTACACAAATACCTCACACACTCCATACAACAGATGATAATTACACAAATACCTCACACACTCCATACAACAGATGATAATTACACAAATACCTCACACACTCCATACAACAGATGATAATTACACAAATACCTCACACACTCCATACAACAGATGATAATTACACAAATACCTCACACACTCCATACAACAGATGATAATTACACAAATACCTCACACACTCCATACAACAGATGATAATTACACAAATACCTCACACACTCCATACAACAGATGATAATTACACAAATACCTCACACACTCCATACAACAGATGATAATTACACAAATACCTCACACACTCCATACAACAGATGATAATTACACAAATACCTCACACACTCCATACAACAGATGATAATTACACAAATACCTCACACACTCCATACAACAGATGATAATTACACAAATACCCATCTCACACACTCCATACAACAGATGATAATTACACAAATACCTCACACACTCCATACAACAGATGATAATTACACAAATACCCATCTCACACACTCCATACAACAGATGATAATTACACAAATACCACACACACTCCAAACAACAGATGATAATTACACAAATACCTCACACACTCCATACAACAGATGATAATTACACAAATACCTCACACACTCCATACAACAGATGATAATTACACAAATACCTCACACACTCCATACAACAGATGATAATTACACAAATACCTCACACACTCCATACAACAGATGATAATTACACAAATACCTCACACACTCCATACAACAGATGATAATTACACAAATACCTCACACACTCCATGCAACAGATGATAATTACACAAATACCTCACACACTCCATACAACAGATGATAACTATACAAATACCTCACACACTCCATACAACAGATGATAATTACACAAATACCTCACACACTCCATACAACAGATGATAATTACACAAATACCTCACACACTCCATACAACAGATGATAATTACACAAATACCTCACACACTCCATACAACAGATGATAATTACACAAATACCCATCTCACACACTCCATACAACAGATGATAATTACACAAATACCCATCTCACACACTCCATACAACAGATGATAATTACACAAATACCTCACAAACTCCATACAACAGATGATAATTACACAAATACCCATCTCACACACTCCATACAACAGATGATAATTACACAAATACCTCACACACTCCATACAACAGATGATAATTACACAAATACCAATCTCACACACTCCATACAACAGATGATAATTACACAAATACCTCACACACTCCATACAACAGATGATAATTACACAAATACCTCACACACTCCATACAACAGATGATAATTACACAAATACCTCACACACTCCATACAACAGATGATAATTACACAAATACCTCACACACTCCATACAACAGATGATAATTACACAAATACCTCACACACTCCATACAACAGATGATAATTACACAAATACCTCACACACTCCATACAACAGATGATAATTACACAAATACCTCACACACTCCATACAACAGATGATAATTACACAAATACCTCACACACTCCATACAACAGATGACAATTACACAAATACCTCACACACTCCATACAACAGATGATAATTACACAAATACCTCACACACTCCATACAACAGATGATAATTACACAAATACCTCACACACTCCATACAACAGATGATAATTACACAAATACCTCACACACTCCATACAACAGATGATAATTACACAAATACCTCACACACTCCATACAACAGATGATAATTACACAAATACCTCACACACTCCATACAACAGATGATAATTACACAAATACCTCACACACTCCATACAACAGATGATAATTACACAAATACCTCACACACTCCATACAACAGATGATAATTACACAAATACCTCACACACTCCATACAACAGATGATAATTACACAAATACCCATCTCACACACTCCATACAACAGATGATAATTACACAAATACCTCACACACTCCATACAACAGATGATAATTACACAAATACCTCATCTCACACACTCCATACAACAGATGATAATTACACAAATACCTCACACACTCCATACAACAGATGATAATTACACAAATACCTCACACACTCCATACAACAGATGATAATTACACAAATACCTCACACACTCCATACAACAGATGATAATTACACAAATACCTCACACACTCCATACAACAGATGATAATTACACAAATACCTCACACACTCCATACAACAGATGATAATTACACAAATACCTCACACACTCCATACAACAGATGATAATTACACAAATACCTCACACACTCCATACAACAGATGATAATTACACAAATACCTCACACACTCCATACAACAGATGATAATTACACAAATACCTCACACACTCCATACAACAGATGATAATTACACAAATACCTCACACACTCCATACAACAGATGATAATTACACAAATACCTCACACACTCCATACAACAGATGATAATTACACAAATACCTCACACACTCCATACAACAGATGATAATTACACAAATACCTCACACACTCCATACAACAGATGATAATTACACAAATACCTCACACACTCCATACAACAGATGATAATTACACAAATACCTCACACACTCCATACAACAGATGATAATTACACAAATACCTCACACACTCCATACAACAGATGATAATTACACAAATACCTCACACACCTCACACACTCCATACAACAGATGATAATTACACAAATACCTCACACACTCCATACAACAGATGATAATTACACAAATACCTCACACACTCCATACAACAGATGATAATTACACAAATACCTCACACACTCCATACAACAGATGATAATTACACAAATACCTCACACACTCCATACAACAGATGATAATTACACAAATACCTCACACACTACATACAACAGATGATAATTACACAAATACCACTCTCACACACTCCATAAACAGATGATAATTACACAAATACCTCACACACTCCATACAACAGATGATAATTACACAAATACCTCACACACTCCATACACACTCCATACAACAGATGATAATTACACAAATACCTCACACACTCCATACAACAGATGATAATTACACAAATACCTCACACACTCCATACAACAGATGATAATTACACAAATACCTCACACACACTCCATACAACAGATGATAATTACACAAATACCTCACACACTCCATACAACAGATGATAATTACACAAATACCCATCTCACACACTCCATACAACAGATGATAATTACACAAATACCTCACACACTCCATACAACAGATGATAATTACACAAATACCTCTCACACACTCCATAAACAGATGATAATTACACAAATACCTCACACACTCCATACAACAGATGATAATTACACAAATACCTCACACACTCCATACAACAGATGATAATTACACAAATACCTCACACACTCCATACAACAGATGATAATTACACAAATACCTCACACACTCCATACAACAGATGATAATTACACAAATACCTCACACACTCCATACAACAGATGATAATTACACAAATACCTCACACACTCCATACAACAGATGATAATTACACAAATACCTCACACACTCCATACAACAGATGATAATTACACAAATACCTCACACACTCCATACAACAGATGATAATTACACAAATACCCACACATCACACACTCCATACAACAGATGATAATTACACAAATACCTACACACTCCATACAACAGATGATAATTACACACACTCACACACTCCATACAACAGATGATAATTACACAAATACCTCACACACTCCATACAACAGATGATAATTACACAAATACCTCACACACTCCATACAACAGATGATAATTACACAAATACCTCACACACTCCATACAACAGATGATAATTACACAAATACCTCACACACTCCATACAACAGATGATAATTACACAAATACCTCACACACTCCATACAACAGATGATAATTACACAAATACCTCACACACTCCATACAACAGATGATAATTACACAAATACCTCACACACTCCATACAACAGATGATAATTACACAAATACCTCACACACTCCATACAACAGATGATAATTACACAAATACCTCACACACTCCATACAACAGATGATAATTACACAAATACCTCCACTCCACAACACAAATACCATACACATAACAGATGATAATTACACAAATACCTCACACACTCCATACAACAGATGATAATTACACAAATACCTCACACACTCCATACAACAGATGATAATTACACAAATACCTCACACACTCCATACAACAGATGATAATTACACAAATACCTCACACACTCCATACAACAGATGATAATTACACAAATACCTCACACACTCCATACAACAGATGATAATTACACAAATACCTCATCACACACAATCCTCCATACAACAGATGATAATTACACAAATACCTCACACACTCCATACAACATATGATAAATAAACAAATACCTCACACACTCCATACAACAGATGATAATTACACAAATACCTCACACACTCCATACAACAGATGATAATTACACAAATACCTCACACACTCCATACAACAGATGATAATTACACAAATACCTCACACACTCCATACAACAGATGATAATTACACAAATACCTCCTCACACACTCCATACAACAGATGATAATTACACAAATACCTCACACACTCCATACAACAGATGATAATTACACAAATACCTCACACACTCCATACAACAGATGATAATTACACAAATACCTCACACACTCCATACAACAGATGATAATTACACAAATACCCATCTCACACACTCCATACAACAGATGATAATTACACAAATACCTCACACACTCCATACAACAGATGATAATTACACAAATACCTCACACACTCCATACAACAGATGATAATTACACAAATACCCATCTCACACACTCCATAAACAGATGATAATTACACAAATACCTCACACACTCCATACAACAGATGATAATTACACAAATACCTCACACACTCCATACAACAGATGATAATTACACAAATACCTCACACACTCCATACAACAGATGATAATTACACAAATACCCATCTCACACACTCCATAAACAGATGATAATTACACAAATACCTCACACACTCCATACAACAGATGATAATTACACAAATACCTCACACACTCCATACAACAGATGATAATTACACAAATACCTCACACACTCCATACAACAGATGATAATTACACAAATACCTCACACACTCCATACAACAGATGATAATTACACAAATACCTCACACACTCCATACAACAGATGATAATTACACAAATACCTCACACACTCCATACAACAGATGATAATTACACAAATACCTCACACACTCCATACAACAGATGATAATTACACAAATACCTCACACACTCCATACAACAGATGATAATTACACAAATACCTCACACACTCCATACAACAGATGATAATTACACAAATACCCATCTCACACACTCCATACAACAGATGATAATTACACAAATACCTCACACACTCCATACAACAGATGATAATTACACAAATACCTCACACACTCCATACAACAGATGATAATTACACAAATACCTCACACACTCCATACAACAGATGATAATTACACAAATACCTCACACACTCCATACAACAGATGATAATTACACAAATACCTCACACACTCCATACCTCAACAGATGATAATTACACAAATACCTCACACACTCCATACAACAGATGATAATTACACAAATACCTCACACACTCCATACAACAGATGATAATTACACAAATACCTCACACACTCCATACAACAGATGATAATTACACAAATACCTCACACACTCCATACAACAGATGATAATTACACAAATACCTCACACACTCCATACAACAGATGATAATTACACAAATACCTCACACACTCCATACAACAGATGATAATTACACAAATACCTCACACACTCCATACAACAGATGATAATTACACAAATACCTCACACACTCCATACAACAGATGATAATTACACAAATACCTCACACACTCCATACAACAGATGATAATTACACAAATACCTCACACACTCCATACAACAGATGATAATTACACAAATACCTCACACACTCCATACAACAGATGATAATTACACAAATACCTCACACACTCCATACAACAGATGATAATTACACAAATACCTCACACACTCCATACAACAGATGATAATTACACAAATACCTCACACACTCCATACAACAGATGATAATTACACAAATACCTCACACACTCCATACAACAGATGATAATTACACAAATACCTCACACACTCCATACAACAGATGATAATTACACAAATACCTCACACACTCCATACAACAGATGATAATTACACAAATACCTCACACACTCCATACAACAGATGATAATTACACAAATACCTCACACACTCCATACAACAGATGATAATTACACAAATACCTCACACACTCCATACAACAGATGATAATTACACAAATACCTCACTCACACACTCCATACAACAGATGATAATTACACAAATACCTCACACACTCCATACAACAGATGATAATTACACAAATACCTCACACACTCCATACAACAGATGATAATTACACAAATACCTCACACACTCCATACAACAGATGATAATTACACAAATACCTCACACACTCCATACAACAGATGATAATTACACAAATACCCATCTCACACACTCCATACAACAGATGATAATTACACAAATACCCATCTCACACACTCCATAAACAGATGATAATTACACAAATACCTCACACACTCCATACAACAGATGATAATTACACAAATACCTCACACACTCCATACAACAGATGATAATTACACAAATACCTCACACACTCCATACAACAGATGATAATTACACAAATACCTCACACACTCCATACAACAGATGATAATTACACAAATACCTCACACACTCCATACAACAGATGATAATTACACAAATACCTCACACACTCCATACAACAGATGATAATTACACAAATACCCATCTCACACACTCCATACAACAGATGATAATTACACAAATACCTCACACACTCCATACAACAGATGATAATTACACAAATACCATCTCACACACTCCATACAACAGATGATAATTACACAAATACCTCACACACTCCATACAACAGATGATAATTACACAAATACATCTCACACACTCCATACAACAGATGATAATTACACAAATACCTCACACACTCCATACAACAGATGATAATTACACAAATACCTCACACACTCCATACAACAGATGATAATTACACAAATACCTCACACACTCCATACAACAGATGATAATTACACAAATACCTCACACACTCCATACAACAGATGATAATTACACAAATACCTCACACACTCCATACAACAGATGATAATTACACAAATACCTCACACACTCCATACAACAGATGATAATTACACAAATACCTCACACACTCCATACAACAGATGATAATTACACAAATACCTCACACACTCCATACAACAGATGATAATTACACAAATACCTCACACACTCCATACAACAGATGATAATTACACAAATACCTCACACACTCCATACAACAGATGATAATTACACAAATACCTCACACACTCCATACAACAGATGATAATTACACAAATACCTCACACACTCCATACAACAGATGATAATTACACAAATACCTCACACACTCCATACAACAGATGATAATTACACAAATACCTCACACACTCCATACAACAGATGATAATTACACAAATACCTCACACACTCCATACAACAGATGATAATTACACAAATACCTCACACACTCCATACAACAGATGATAATTACACAAATACCTCACACACTCCATACAACAGATGATAATTACACAAATACCTCACACACTCCATACAACAGATGATAATTACACAAATACCTCACACACTCCATACAACAGATGATAATTACACAAATACCTCACACACTCCATACAACAGATGATAATTACACAAATACCTCACACACTCCATACAACAGATGATAATTACACAAATACCTCACACACTCCATACAACAGATGATAATTACGCAAATACCTCATACACTCCATACAACAGATGATAATTACACAAATACCTCACACACTCCATACATCAGATGATAATTACACAAATACCTCACACACTCCATACAACAGATGATAATTACACAAATACCTCACACACTCCATACAACAGATGATAATTACACAAATACCTCACACACTCCATACAACAGATGATAATTACACAAATACCTCACACACTCCATACAACAGATGATAATTACACAAATACCTCACACACTCCATACAACAGATGATAATTACACAAATACCTCACACACTCCATACAACAGATGATAATTACACAAATACCTCACACACTCCATACAACAGATGATAATTACACAAATACCTCACACACTCCATACAACAGATGATAATTACACAAATACCTCACACACTCCATACAACAGATGATAATTACACAAATACCTCACACACTCCATACAACAGATGATAATTACACAAATACCTCACACACTCCATACAACACATGATAATTACACAAATACCTCACACACACCATACAACAGATGATAATTACACAAATACCCATCTCACACACTCCATACAACAGATGATAATTACACAAATACCTCACATATTCCATACAACAGATGATAATTACACAAATACCTCACACACTCCATACAACAGATGATAATTACACAAATACCTCACACACTCCATACAACAGATGATAATTACACAAATACCTCACACACTCCATACAACAGATGATAATTACACAAATACCTCACACACTCCATACAACAGATGATAATTACACAAATACCTCACACACTCCATACAACAGATGATAATTACACAAATACCCATCTCACACACTCCATAAACAGATGATAATTACACAAATACCTCACACACTCCATACAACAGATGATAATTACACAAATACCTCACACACTCCATACAACAGATGATAATTACACAAATACCTCACACACTCCATACAACAGATGATAATTACACAAATACCTCACACACTCCATACAACAGATGATAATTACACAAATACCTCACACACTCCATACAACAGATGATAATTACACAAATACCTCACACACTCCATACAACAGATGATAATTACACAAATACCTCACACACTCCATACAACAGATGATAATTACACAAATACCTCACACACTCCATACAACAGATGATAATTACACAAATACCTCACACACTCCATACAACAGATGATAATTACACAAATACCTCACACACTCCATACAACAGATGATAATTACACAAATACCTCACACACTCCATACAACAGATGATAATTACACAAATACCTCACACACTCCATACAACAGATGATAATTACACAAATACCTCACACACTCCATACAACAGATGATAATTACACAAATACCTCACACACTCCATACAACAGATGATAATTACACAAATACCTCACACACTCCATACAACAGATGATAATTACACAAATACCTCACACACTCCATACAACAGATGATAATTACACAAATACCTCACACACTCCATACAACAGATGATAATTACACAAATACCTCACACACTCCATACAACAGATGATAATTACACAAATACCTCACACACTCCATACAACAGATGATAATTACACAAATACCTCACACACTCCATACAACAGATGATAATTACACAAATACCTCACACACTCCATACTCACACACTCCATACAACAGATGATAATTACACAAATACCTCACACACTCCATACAACAGATGATAATTACACAAATACCTCACACACTCCATACAACAGATGATAATTACACAAATACCTCACACACTCCATACAACAGATGATAATTACACAAATACCTCACACACTCCATACAACAGATGATAATTACACAAATACCTCACACACTCCATACAACAGATGATAATTACACAAATACCTCACACACTCCATACAACAGATGATAATTACACAAATACCTCACACACTCCATACAACAGATGATAATTACACAAATACCTCACACACTCCATACAACAGATGATAATTACACAAATACCTCACACACTCCATACAACAGATGATAATTACACAAATACCTCACACACTCCATACAACAGATGATAATTACACAAATACCTCACACACTCCATACAACAGATGATAATTACACAAATACCTCACACACTCCATACAACAGATGATAATTACACAAATACCTCACACACTCCATACAACAGATGATAATTACACAAATACCTCACACACTCCATACAACAGATGATAATTACACAAATACCTCACACACTCCATGCAACAGATGATAATTACACAAATACCTCACACACTCCATACAACAGATGATAATTACACAAATACCTCACACACTCCATACAACAGATGATAATTACACAAATACCTCACACACTCCATACAACAGATGATAATTACACAAATACCTCACACACTCCATACAACAGATGATAATTACACAAATACCTCACACACTCCATACAACAGATGATAATTACACAAATACCTCACACACTCCATACAACAGATGATAATTACACAAATACCTCCTCCACACTCCATACAACAGATGATAATTACACAAATACCTCACACACTCCATACAACAGATGATAATTACACAAATACCTCACACACTCCATACAACAGATGATAATTACACAAATACCTCACACACTCCATACAACAGATGATAATTACACAAATACCTCACACACTCCATACAACAGATGATAATTACACAAATACCTCACACACTCCATACACACACCTCCACACTCCATACAACAGATGATAATTACACAAATACCTCACACACTCCATACAACAGATAATTACACAAATACCTCACACACTCCATACAACAGATGATAATTACACAAATACCTCACACACTCCATACAACAGATGATAATTACACAAATACCTCACACACTCCATACAACAGATGATAATTACACAAATACCCATCTCACACACTCCATACAACAGATGATAATTACACAAATACCTCACACACTCCATACAACAGATGATAATTACACAAATACCTCACACACTCCATACAACAGATGATAATTACACAAATACCCATCTCACACACTCCATACAACAGATGATAATTACACAAATACCTCACACACTCCATACAACAGATGATAATTACACAAATACCTCACACACTCCATACAACAGATGATAATTACACAAATACCTCACACACTCCATACAACAGATGATAATTACACAAATACCCATCTCACACACTCCATACAACAGATGATAATTACACAAATACCTCACACACTCCATACAACAGATGATAATTACACAAATACCCATCTCACACACTCCATACAACAGATGATAATTACACAAATACCTCACACACTCCATACAACAGATGATAATTACACAAATACCAATCACACACTCCATACAACAGATGATAATTACACAAATACCTCACACACTCCATACAACAGATGATAATTACACAAATACCTCACACACTCCATACAACAGATGATAATTACACAAATACCTCACACACTCCATACAACAGATGATAATTACACAAATACCTCACACACTCCATACAACAGATGATAATTACACAAATACCTCACACACTCCATACAACAGATGATAATTACACAAATACCTCACACACTCCATACAACAGATGATAATTACACAAATACCTCACACACTCCATACAACAGATGATAATTACACAAATACCTCACACACTCCATGCAACAGATGATAATTACACAAATACCTCACACACTCCATACAACAGATGATAATTACACAAATACCTCACACACTCCATACAACAGATGATAATTACACAAATACCTCACACACTCCATACAACAGATGATAATTACACAAATACCTCACACACTCCATACAACAGATGATAATTACACAAATACCTCACACACTCCATACAACAGATGATAATTACACAAATACCTCACACACTCCATACAACAGATGATAATTACACAAATACCTCACACACTCCATACAACAGATGATAATTACACAAATACCTCACACACTCCATACAACAGATGATAATTACACAAATACCTCACACACTCCATACAACAGATGATAATTACACAAATACCTCACACACTCCATACAACAGATGATAATTACACAAATACCTCACACACTCCATACAACAGATGATAATTACACAAATACCTCACACACTCCATACAACAGATGATAATTACACAAATACCTCACACACTCCATACAACAGATGATAATTACACAAATACCTCACACACTCCATACAACAGATGATAATTACACAAATACCTCACACACTCCATACAACAGATGATAATTACACAAATACCTCACACACTCCATACAACAGATGATAATTACACAAATACCTCACACACTCCATACAACAGATGATAATTACACAAATACCTCACACACTCCATACAACAGATGATAATTACACAAATACCTCACACACTCCATACAACAGATGATAATTACACAAATACCTCACACACTCCATACAACAGATGATAATTACACAAATACCTCACACACTCCATACAACAGATGATAATTACACAAATACCTCACACACTCCATACAACAGATGATAATTACACAAATACCTCACACACTCCATACAACAGATGATAATTACACAAATACCTCACACACTCCATACAACAGATGATAATTACACAAATACCTCACACACTCCATACAACAGATGATAATTACACAAATACCTCACACACTCCATACAACAGATGATAATTACACAAATACCTCACACACTCCATACAACAGATGATAATTACACAAATACCTCACACACTCCATACAACAGATGATAATTACACAAATACCTCACACACTCCATACAACAGATGATAATTACACAAATACCTCACTCCACACTCCATACAACAGATGATAATTACACAAATACCTCACACACTCCATACAACAGATGATAATTACACAAATACCTCACACAAACTCCATACAACAGATGATAATTACACAAATACCCATCTCACACACTCCATACAACAGATGATAATTACACAAATACCTCACACACTCCATACAACAGATGATAATTACACAAATACCTCACACACTCCATACAACAGATGATAATTACACAAATACCTCACACACTCCATACAACAGATGATAATTACACAAATACCTCACACACTCCATACAACAGATGATAATTACACAAATACCTCACACACTCCATACAACAGATGATAATTACACAAATACCTCACACACTCCATACAACAGATGATAATTACACAAATACCTCACACACTCCATACAACAGATGATAATTACACAAATACCTCACACACTCCATACAACAGATGATAATTACACAAATACCTCACACACTCCATACAACAGATGATAATTACACAAATACCTCACACACTCCATACAACAGATGATAATTACACAAATACCTCACACACTCCATACAACAGATGATAATTACACAAATACCTCACACACTCCATACAACAGATGATAATTACACAAATACCTCACACACTCCATACAACAGATGATAATTACACAAATACCCATCTCACACACTCCATACAACAGATGATAATTACACAAATACCTCACACACTCCATACAACAGATGATAATTACACAAATACCTCACACACTCCATACAACAGATGATAATTACACAAATACCTCACACACTCCATACAACAGATGATAATTACACAAATACCTCACACACTCCATACAACAGATGATAATTACACAAATACCTCACACACTCCATACAACAGATGATAATTACACAAATACCTCACACACTCCATACAACAGATGATAATTACACAAATACCCATCTCACACACTCCATACAACAGATGATAATTACACAAATACCTCACACACTCCATACAACAGATGATAATTACACAAATACCCATCTCACACACTCCATACAACAGATGATAATTACGCAAATAACTCACACACTCCATACAACAGATGATAATTACACAAATACCTTACACACTCCATACAACAGATGATAATTACACAAATACCTCACACACTCCATACAACAGATGACAATAACACAAATACCTCACACACTCCATACAACAGATGATAATTACACAAATACCTCACACACTCCATACAACAGATGATAATTACACAAATACCTCACACACTCCATACAACAGATGATAATTACACAAATACCTCACACACTCCATACAACAGATGATAATTACACAAATACCTCACACACTCCATACAACAGATGATAATTACACAAATACCTCACACACTCCATACAACAGATGATAATTACACAAATACCTCACACACTCCATACAACAGATGATAATTACACAAATACCTCACACACTCCATACAACAGATGATAATTACACAAATACCTCACACACTCCATACAACAGATGATAATTACACAAATACCTCACACACTCCATACAACAGATGATAATTACACAAATACCTCACACACTCCATACAACAGATGATAATTACACAAATACCTCACACACTCCATACAACAGATGATAATTACACAAATACCTCACACACTCCATACAACAGATGATAATTACACAAATACCTCACACACTCCATACAACAGATGATAATTACACAAATACCTCACACACTCCATACAACAGATGATAATTACACAAATACCTCACACACTCCATACAACAGATGATAATTACACAAATACCTCACACACTCCATACAACAGATGATAATTACACAAATACCTCACACACTCCATACAACAGATGATAATTACACAAATACCACACACACTCCATACAACAGATGATAATTACACAAATACCTCACACACTCCATACAACAGATGATAATTACACAAATACCTCACACACTCCATACAACAGATGATAATTACACAAATACCTCACACACTCCATACAACAGATGATAATTACACAAATACCTCACACACTCCATACAACAGATGATAATTACACAAATACCTCACACACTCCATACAACAGATGATAATTACACAAATACCTCACACACTCCATACAACAGATGATAATTACACAAATACCTCACACACTCCATACAACAGATGATAATTACACAAATACCCATCTCACACACTCCATACAACAGATGATAATTACACAAATACCTCACACACTCCATACAACAGATGATAATTACACAAATACCCATCTCACACACTCCATACAACAGATGATAATTACACAAATACCTCACACACTCCATACAACAGATGATAATTACACAAATACCCATCTCACACACTCCATAAACAGATGATAATTACACAAATACCTCACACACTCCATACAACAGATGATAATTACACAAATACCCATCTCACACACTCCATACAACAGATGATAATTACACAAATACCTCACACACTCCATACAACAGATGATAATTACACAAATACCCATCTCACACACTCCATACAACAGATGATAATTACACAAATACCTCACACACTCCATACAACAGATGATAATTACACAAATACCCATCTCACACACTCCATACAACACATGATAATTACACAAATACCTCACACACTCCATACAACAGATGATAATTACACAAATACCTCACACACTCCATACAACAGATGATAATTACACAAATACCTCACACACTCCATACAACAGATGATAATTACACAAATACCTCACACACTCCATACAACACATGATAATTACACAAATACCTCACACACTCCATACAACAGATGATAATTACACAAATACCTCACACACTCCATACAACAGATGATAATTACACAAATACCTCACACACTCCATACAACAGATGATAATTACACAAATACCCATCTCACACACTCCATACAACAGATGATAATTACACAAATACCTCACACACTCCATACAACAGATGATAATTACACAAATACCTCACACACTCCATACAACAGATGATAATTACACAAATACCTCACACACTCCATACAACAGATGATAATTACACAAATACCCATCTCACACACTCCATACAACAGATGATAATTACACAAATACCTCACACACTCCATACAACAGATGATAATTACACAAATACCTCACACACTCCATACAACAGATGATAATTACACAAATACCTCACACACTCCATACAACAGATGATAATTACACAAATACCTCACACACTCCATACAACAGATGATAATTACACAAATACCTCACACACTCCATACAACAGATGATAATTACACAAATACCTCACACACTCCATACAACAGATGATAATTACACAAATCACACAAAAAATAGTACTATATGTGAAACATTAGACATAAGGATTTAAGGAATCTAATACTTCAGAATTCAACCCGCATCATCACACTAAAAAAACACATACATTGTTCATTATTTTACGTTTATCAAGCACTGATTGTAACAGTGAGATAAACAATTGTGATATAAATTTTTTTCCTGAATAAATCAAAACCACTGAAGGGTGAAATATCTTTAGTGATGGATGAAATGAACATTTTTTTCTCATACAAATTAAGTAAGTGTCAGGAATTAGCACCCATGGTGTCATCCGTTAACTGTAGAAATGTTTTAACAATATGAGGTATGCTGCTAATAATGTAGACAGTAGGCTGCTAATAATGTAGACAGTACGCTGCTAATAATGTAGACAGTACGCTGCTAATAATGTAGACAGTACGCTGCTAATAATGTAGACACTACGCTGCTAATAATGTAGACAGTACGCTGCTAATAATGTAGACAGTACGCTGCTAATAATGTAGACAGTATGCTGCTAATAATGTAGACAGTACGCTGCTAATAATGTAGACAGTACGCTGCTAATAATGTAGACAGTACGCTGCTAATAATGTAGACAGAACGCTGCTAATAATGTAGACAGTACGCTGCTAATAATGTAGACAGTATGCTGCTAATAATGTAGACAGTACGCTGCTAATAATGTAGACAGTACGCTGCTAATAATGTAGACAGTACGCTGCTAATAATGTAGACAGTACGCTGCTAATAATGTAGACAGAACGCTGCTAATAATGTAGACAGTATGCTGCTAAAAATGTAGACAGTACGCTGCTAATAATGTAGACATGTAAATATATCAGTAGGCTAGCCAAAGTCAAGTAGAACTCAGACTTCCCTAAAAATGCGAGGTATGCTGCTATTAATGTAGACAGTATGCTGCTAATAATGTAGACAGTACGCTGCTAATAATGTAGACAGTATGCTGCTAATAATGTAGACAGTACGCTGCTAATAATGTAGACAGTACGCTGCTAATAATGTAGACAGTACGCTGCTAATAATGTAGACAGAACGCTGCTAATAATGTAGACAGTATGCTGCTAAAAATGTAGACAGTACGCTGCTAATAATGTAGACATGTAAATATATCAGTAGGCTAGCCAAAGTCAAGTAGAACTCAGACTTCCCTAAAAATGCGAGGTATGCTGCTATTAATGTAGACAGTATGCTGCTAAAAATGTAGACAGTAGGCTGCTAATAATGTAGACAGTATGCTGCTAATAATGTAGACATGTAAATATATCAGTAGGCTAGCCAAAGTCAACTTGACTCAAGCCCCACCACTGATCACATACACTTACTTTCAGTGCTGCATTATCACTATGTGGGGTACTGCATAGAAACTCTTTCTTTTGTTGAACTTTGTCCACATGACCCTGAATGATAAATAAAAACATTAAAGTATTCACATTTATAACACAACCAAGGCAAAGATCTACATACTGATGTGATGTTTTAGTAACATATACAAATTTAACTTGTCAACTAACATCTGGAATTAGGTACGTCAAACTGCTGAAAAATAGCGATATTCATACATGAAAATTATTTTATGCCTATTTTCAATTTAAGATTGTATAATGAAATGCCAACATTATTCTATCATAAAATATATCACTTAAAAGCTTATTTTAAGCACCTTCATTTTATGATTGTTTTGTTTTTCGATATTTTAATAAACGAAATCTTTAATTGAATGTACCCACTATCTCTGTATTTTGTTGCGACAGACGCATACATTTTCTATTCCCCCCCCCCAATGATAAACGTATCGGGCGAATTTGCGCCAATTATCCAAATATATAAAGATTTATATCATTTTATTCAAAAATAACAGCTCTTTATAACCATATCTTTAAATTTATGAATAATAGAAAATATCTCTGTTTGTTTTAACTTTTAAAAGTATTTTAAACATTTTTTCGTAAATCTTTAATTTGGATAAAATTTAAATCAATCATTAGAAAGCTGGACTTTTTCTCTATAAAACTGTTATAAATGTAGATGCGCCCGATTCTTGGCGTAAATTCCCTATAATTATACATTTTTTTCCCCTGATGACTTATCGAATAACAGCGGTAAGTAAAACCATCCCAAATTGAGTAAAATAGCATAAATATCAATATATTACCAAAAAATATGTATCTGTTTAATAATAAACTAGCTTTAAATGATTTTTAGGATGATTATATTTCCTTTGATTTGCGAGTGAATATCTCACATCACCCCTACATAGTATGATCAATAACCCAATTTTTTCTTGCAAATGAAAAACTTTAATGTTTATTTTTTCAAATCTATAACATGTTAAAATATTTATAAAGTTATAAAAAATGAAGGAAACTATTTCATTAAAGTTATTTCAATTTTTCAAAAATTTTAAAATGACCCATATTTTGTAGCCAAAGTGTAATAAACTTAATTATTTGTAAAGGAAAAATCAGTTTGTGGTACCTACTGCAATAGCATTTGTATGTTTTAGAACCACATAAATATTTACAAATTCAATGACACTAATTGACAAATCATTCATTTAATGAAAATATTATCAAATTTACATGCAGGTGGTGTTGATCAGGTTTAACAGTTATACAGTTAATATGGGTTCTCTCAGTTCTGGTTGTGTCATCTGTCTGTTCACAGAGCTTCTCTTGGGGTACTTTAGTCTGACTGACTGAGGAAACCAGTGATAACAAATGTTAACTAAAATGTTACTAGCTAAAAGTTAAACTTTTTTTTAAAGTTAAAAGCAAAGTTTAACCATGTATAAAAAGTTTAGCTAGAAGTGTAGTTTAACTAAAAATATTTAGCTACTTCAGAGTATACATATCTATAAAAGGGGAATGGTGGGCAAGATGAAGTTCAACATTATGTGTCAAATAAGTCACCAAATAACTACAATTCTGGGGGTGGAGGAGGTTGTTGAAAGTATGACATTTAAATTATTAGAAGTATTGAAAATAGGAAAATATTCCAATTGTTTGACCTTTAAAAGTATGACAATTAGTTGAAGACAGATGTTGAATATGTCTTATAAGTGGACATCCATAAATTATATCTGCTTATTTTAGTACTGTGTAACAGTTCAACAGAATACACTGTACTGTAATATGGTAATTGCACATTTAAAACATTGTACAGGCATGGGAAATTATAGTTTTACAAGGGTCACCATTTTGCGGGATAACTCTGTTTTGTTAACAACCCCATTAAAGATGGCTATCAATTATTTTTTTAAACGAGAATTTTCCCATTGAATGAATATATTTTATAATGTTTTTATCAGATTGGTCACTAGTTCTTGAATTAGAAAGTCAGTAGCTATTATTATTTCAATTTCATCATTTATTAAAATAATTGAAATCAAATTTGCTATTAAACATAATCAACAACTATCCCTCCTTAAGTTACAGGTTTTAACATAAACCTGAGCATTTAGAGCAGTATAGGCTCTTCAATGAGTTGGGTCTTCAAATTTCCCGTATATTTTTACCAGGAATATATATATAAACCTATATATAATTGATTTAAGCTTTTATTTCTTTTAATCCTTTTCTTTCTATTCAGGTGGGTCATGAAAACCAATCAAATTTCTAAGAGGGTTGTGAAACACAAACATAAAAGACCATTATTGTATTAAATTTACATCTCAAAAGTTACTGGAATTTCCCCAGTACTGGTAAGATTGAACTGATGTGTTATCTCTCATGTTTTATTTTGGGGGGAAAAAAAGGCCACGGAGTTGGCAACATTTACACACTTAATTCTGTTTAATGAAAACATATCTTGCTTTCTACAAGAAGATTTTTATTTGTCCCATGTTGAACACATGTTGAGTCATTTCGTCAAGTGATGTTTGATCTAATAAATGTTCTGTCACTTTGTAAAAAAAAATGTACTCATGCAACAAAAAAAAAAGTTAGAAAAGTTAAATTATAGTTTTAGTTCTAAAGAGTATTTTGTTCATCACTGGAGGAAATGTTTCAACAAAATGTTTTTTTTTAATACTAACATAAACTCTGGTTTTGGAAATAAATATACATGATAACAGGCACTATAAATACATCATATTTGGGAGAACTCTTTAACAGATTAGTATCTGTTAGAAGTCTAACAGGTAATTTTTAAAATGCTTTCTGATGTCTATAAATCTGATTAAATAATGTTCCAATTTTGTTTGACTTAGAACAATTAAAATGGGCATGCCAATAAATGGCAGACATGTAATGTCATTATTTTTAATGAGAGTAAAACAAAAAAACTCACAAAAATTGATTACAATATAAATCAAGCAATTTATTGAATTTATATTCTTTGAAAATGGCTTAAGAAAGGAATCTATTTCGATTGAGCAGACTGAATTTCAAGCTTTCTGTCAGGGCTGTGGATCGAACCCACACAGATAATTCCTCTTTTTTCTCATATTTTATTATTATTTAAACATTTTATTTCAACATCTGTGTCATTCGTTGGTATAAAAAATATTACATTATTAGTGAACTGACTAGGGGACACGAGTAAAAAATAAAAATATATATTTGATAGACTGCATTGGTTTAACTTTATTTTTTATAAACTAACATAAACAATTATGCAAAGGTTTTGCAGGGTACAGCTAGAATTATATTAATGTTCATGTTACATGAGAACAATGAAGTGGAGTCATGGAAACAAATCAGAATAATATAAAAATGGAATGTATAATGCTATAAAGTTAATACTTGTATAAATGTCTGTAAATTTCATACGTTTATACCTTCTCGAATTTCAGACAGATCCAGTGATTGAAACATATTGGTCTTACTTGAAGAAACGGAGACAAACAAGTGAGTAGAACATTTCTGATTATCTTGCTCATGGGTCTCATGATGTTTCCTGAACAAATTATTTCAATAATCATACTTTTATGACTATACAAGCATAAATATAAAAAGCATTTTACTATAGCTATGTATAATTAATTGGTCAAATTTAGCAGAATATAAAAAATAGCAAGTAAATTAATAATAAAACACTGCAAAGACATACTAGCTAAGTTAAAGTCATGTTTTTAAATGTAACTTTAACACTTTCAGTCATTTAACTTTACAATGAAGAGAATTACTGACCATTTTTTTATCTGTTCCTTATGGTTATTTTTAGATGATGAATCTGGAATATACATGATCTCAGTAAAATAACAATGTGGGGAATGAAATGTATTGAAGTTTAATTTTGTTAAAAAAATACGTAATTATTGACTAGCATTAGATACAATAAATGAGACAAACTGCCAGACATTTGTCTACAATTGGAGAAATTGAGTCTGGAAACTGTACAGTGCCGATATCATCTTTATTTTTATATGTGGTAGAGTTGAGAGGACAGTGTTTCTTCATAAAGACGTGGGGGGATAACTTGTCAGTGGAAGAACCCTTGCTAGAGGCTGAAAATAAAATCAGAATACTGCATGAATTTGTTCTCTCAATCTTGAGTGACTTAAGATTTATACAGTCAACAGAAACATATTTTCATAATGCTTATATAAAAAAATTATTTCACACTTCTATTATTTTAGTTATTGAGTTATGACTCTCTATATGTACAGTTCACATTGACTATAAAGTGTTAATGACCGAACTAACCAGTTCCATCTGTGTAGGTGGATACAAAACTGTAAGTGTATTTGGATGACATTGTTTTCCTATTACTTTCTGTGTCTGTGTTGTAGCTTTTGGTACCTTTAGAATCCGCTGAAATCATATGTAACATGAAGTCAATAGGTGAAGAATGGTACATTTAATTATAATTTACTGTAAATGGAAGATTTTTATGTCAAGTGCATTTCTGCAACTTGCGTTAAAGGCAAGCATATAGAGGAGCAGATAAATTTATTAGTATTTTTTTTAGTGATATCGTAGGTGCATTGTCCATATGCTGTTATAATTTATTCCACTGGAAAACGTTCATGAAGCTTCGATGACTGACATTTAATACTGCATAGTCATAATTGTTGCAGATACTGTGGTACTCATCACCACAGAATATGACTTTAACATCCATTTTTCCAATCTCTGAACATAGTTGCTGTACATAGCTGGATTACTGTTTATAGAGCATCATCAAAGTTACTCAAAAGAATATAATTTAAGTTATAGGTGTGTCCAGTCACTGACCTATATCTTCCGTGATGCCTCCATGGCAAAGGCACTTTTGGGTATGGTGGAGATGAAAAACATACTAATAGTAAATTAAAGGATCTAAGACATACAAATTTCAATCTTACAGGGACTTTAGAGATATAAAAAAAATAAGTGATTCTCAAATTCTGTAAATGATAAGTACAAATCAATACAAAAGTACTATAAGTCAAACCTCTGTTACAAGCATAATTCGTTCCAGAGAAGTGCTTGTAATCCAAAACACTCATATGCCAAAGCAATTTCCCCATTAGGAATAATGGAAATTCAAATGATTGGTACCAGAAATTTAAAATTAATCTTATTCATAGTAATCAATACTTTTTGTTATGATTATTTTTTAAAATTCTATATCAAGTGATCAGATTTAATCATCGTGTTGGAGTTTTTTTGTGGTTACTAACAGAGTCAATGCTAACAGTTTTCTTACTGAAATTTTTTTATGATATGAGTAACATTTACATGGAAGCTATCCAGTGACACATGCTTTAAACTTCTTTGTAAGAATTTCACAGAAGTTTGACATAGCAATACGTTAAACAGCATCATCGCTTGTATTACTATGCTTTACTAGTATGAAGTTCGAACACAGGTTCTAAACATTTCACCTTCCCTACCAATCCCATCTAACTATTTCCACTATTCTGTCTCCTCTGTTCATCCTGAAAAAGCCAGGTGTATGGTAAACACAATTCTACAATTTTGGTTCAAGGATGAGGTTTACATTTATGTTCCAACCAAAACAAGCAGTTTAAGTTGTTATAAAACCTTTTTAATTACTTTCATAGAAAAAATAAATGGTAAATTATTTGAGTTCATCTACCCCTTGTGTTAGACACTTCAGTAGATTATATTCTTTTTAATATCAGAATATCAACCAGGGCTGTTTTCTACAGAATTAATGATTTCTCAAACTAATGAGTAACCATTATATTGGACTAAGAGACAGATGTATTTAAAAATTGTTATAAAATGGAGATAAACTTAATTTACATGACACTGTGACCCATGCTTGCTCCGATAAAGTCACATCTTTTTTTTTGCTTGGAAATAGAGGAAAGTTAGGAAATGAATCATCATCACTTGCTGCTAACTCTACTAATGGTGTGCAGTCCAGTCCTCTTGCCGAATGTCTCAAGGTCTCTGCAAAAAAAAAAATAAATAAAAAAAAATTTTTCTGAAAGAAAACAAAAATATGATTGATAAATACAAATCTAGAAAAAAGAAGATTCCCTATTGAGCCTACAAAGACCATCAGATGAAGTGGAGTTTGGCTGTATCGGAAGCCACAAAATTCTATTGGGGTTAGTACAGTGCTCCGCAAACTTTTTAACTTGCTGCACACTAAAACTCTTTTAAAAATTGGGGTGTGCATTAGAGAGAATGGGGCCTGAATTTTGTTATACTTAGGGGAGAGTGATTCTTTAAAAACTATTTTTGCATTACATTATATATGACCAGCCTCAATATGAAATATTACAGAAATGCACATTTATGATTTATTTTCAAAAATGGTGTTTCTAAGCATGTGATTGTTGTGTGTGTTTTATTGAGTACTACATTTCATTATTTGAAAGTATTCTGCTTCAGTACCTGTGAAACATGATTGCTTATCATTTTAGATAAGTAAGAATCTAATCTAATGAGCTCCGTTTTTGAATGCACAGAGATGTTGATGCTATAAAGTTGCTTACAAAGAATTTTGAATACAATTATTATGTCAAGTGTAAAAATTGAATTTTACTGTAGTAAAAATCATCAAATGTTTTTGTGCCTAATCCTCTACAAAATGTCAAGGAGAATTTAAATGTAAGTTTTTTCTTGAATAATTTTTTAATTTATGATCTTCGTCTGAGTACATTTAGATAGACTGTAAGTTTCTTGTTTGTAAGGTTTAACTTGCCATCATGTGTGAATTTTTTGTTTTCATTTTTAAATGAGTAACTTTGTTCTTTTAAACTTAGTCCATTTATGTGCTCAAGTATGCATGCTTTGTATACAAGTTTAGCAATCTAATAACTGTCTTCAGAATGATTGTTCTGCTGTTAATAAAATTAAACAATTGAAACAATGAAAATCAATTTTTAATGAGCTTAATTAGTAAAGGTGATATGGTGTGGATATGTGGAGCCAAATTTGATTCCAAAGTAGAAAAAAATGCATTATGAGTGAAAGATAGATGTTTTGATATTAGGTAACTACAAAATTTACTGAAAAGTAGTGATTAATTAGTTTCATTAATAAAAATGTATAAATTCCAAAGCATAGTTCAAATAGTCTTGCCAATAATTTGCTTGGAGGACATCAATGTACAGCTATGTGTATGTATAGTGTCTTGAGCCCATTTATCTACATAATACATGCAATGTAAACATGTAATGTACAAATTTGCAAATGTAAGGCTCTTGTTTATATGAAGTTTAAAACATGTAATGTAATTTGATGCCATCATTCAATGTAAAATAAAGCTTCTTTGGTCAGACTTTCTAATTACTTTCTTATATATTGTGCATTTTCTCATCTTATAATAATTCTTGACCCACTAATCCAGTGTCTTTGAATCCATCCCTTTGATCGATGATGCTAACAATATTTTAAAATAAAAATATATGAACAATTTCAAGATATATTTTCAGTATTCAGTTTTGCTACAGCACATCTGGTACTCTATAATGGCAAATCAGTTTGCCATGATAGAACAGTTGCAGAATACTGGACTAGTATGAACCCAGAGTCCTTTACTTTGTTCAATAGATGTGAAGTAAGTATTTTTAAGCTGGTTGGACCATATGAAAGTCCTGGCATTTACCATAGCTTAAACTCAGGACCTTCACGTTGGCAGCAGATCACTGCCAATGTAGGGTAGATAATGAAGTCACCTAATATTTTGTAACTGAAACAATATATTTACCTGAACTTTTTCTGGCTACTTCAATACTTGTGTCCAAGTTTAATTCCTTGTAAGATAAACTACACTCCATCATGTTGTTATTTTGCTTTTGAACTGTTGAGATATTCTCCAATTTCAGATTTGGTTGAACTAACAAGTTTTCTTCCACTATCATAAGTGATGATTCAGAGTCAGCCTCATCTGAGCTCAACACTGTATTCATTATGCTGTGAGAGGATATTACCACACTTTTCTTCTTTTTATCGGCTGTGTCTTTTGCTTTCTGAGCTGTTTCTTTCTAAAATGTGTTAAAAATTAAAAGAATTATAAATGTTCCTAAAAAACTAACTTGAATAATACCACAATAGTATTTATAAAAAAAAATTGACACAATCAAAGTTTTGTGAAAACAATATCTTCAGTGCCAAAGTTCTACATATTTAAATGTACAACAATTATACAACTAACTAAAGGAGAACAATATATATTTTAAACTCAGAAATGGTTTATGAACAATTTTCACCTTTTTACCAAAAGATGTATTTTTAAATAAATTAATTGATTCTTGAAAATCTTGGCTTTTTCTAGCTTTAGCAGGAGGGCATCCACCAGAATTTGTTTTATTTCTTCTGAATAAATAAAGAATACATATCTATAAACATAATCGGCTAACATAGACGGTGGTTCGACAGACCTTCACACCGTGCGGTGTAAAGTATGTTCATGGCAATAAAAGCCACATGTCTGCATGTTACAAATACACGGCACCGTACAAGTTGAAAGCTTACATCGCTAAAAAAAAGTCTGAGTTCTATGTCACACCTTTGCGGAGTTAAAAAAAAAAACAATGCGCGTCATTGACCGTCTCTATTAAAATAGTCTGGGGAATTCCAAAATTATAGAAACTGAAAAGAGACAATGTATGTTAAATGAGAGTATGTTTGGTGCGCATTTTGTTCATCAAATGAATCTTTCTTGAATAAAAACGAAATGCTGGGGAATTCTAAACACAACAAGGATTTCTTATTAATGAATTAAGATTTTTAAATGATATGGAGTAGTGTGCGCAAATTATGTTTAATAGTCAGGGGTTGTTTTTGTTAAGCTTCTGTACCTATAATGAGGATTATTTTCTTTGGGATGAATTATATAAAAAGCTATTTTTTGTATATAGACTGATTATTAACACGCTCAAATATATATTACCGAGTTGGTTGGGATAGGGGTGGGAATAAACCAAATGGTTGCGGAAGGGGGGGGGAGTCAAGCAGACGATTCAAGATGCAACACAGCTATTTTTTTAACCTCACGTCTCTCTTTTTTTTAAATACGTCATGTTATAAAAAAAAAGAACTGTTGAAATGGGGGTGTAGGGTTGGTAAAGGAGTGTTTAACCCGGGGGGGGGGGGGGAAGTGTCACGTGGTATTGTTAACAGGGTGAACATGCAGTTATACTAAATGCCCCTTTTTGTAATTTTGTACATTGAGACCCACTGCGATTCGGGCATGTCTTGAGTGGAAGGGGGTGGCGGGCGGGGGAGGGAGGGAGGGAGGGAAGGATAGTCCTTTAAAATATTATGAATGAATTAAGATTTGTCAATGATATGATGTTGTAAGCACATCACCATTTTCAACTCCAACTGCGTGCCTAATAGCCGGTCCGGGTCTGTTCAGCTAGTTTATATATAAGTGTTCTTATATACATGTACATACAAGACCATTATGTTATCCTAACAGTAAAAATGGAAATTCAGAAAACAGAATTAGTTAAGAAATTCAAATGTATTCATAGCTTTACTAGATACATAAGCATAACTACATTTTTGCCCTAATTGTTAAATGGCATACAGATATCCACCCACTTTGTCTTCGTTTGCTTCTGGACCTTAGGAGATGATTCATCAAAAGATGTGCCTAAAATAAATTAGTATGAAAAACATTTTTTTAAGATTGAGTATAGTACAAAGTAAATTAATGTACTACTGTAAACACTAGGTTAGGATAAAAAAAATATTTACATGCTTATTAAAAATATAATGAGAAAAAAACTAATTGAAATGGTTAATCTATGACTTTGTATTATTCTCATTCACAAATAAATATAACTAAGAACCTGTCAAGTCATTTTTACAATAAGGGCAACAAATATGGTAAATGCACTTTCGGGGTCGGAGCATACTTTAAGGAATTCGGACCATCGAAATTACTAGAATCCCAGTATTGGAAAGACTACATTATTGAAAATCCTGTTTTTAGTAAAATGGAATGGTATAGCGACCCCTACTTTGCAGATGGCTTGTGTCATCTGTACCCAGAAGCAACAGCATATGCAGCTTAAAAACAAATAAACTCGCAAAAGAAGCTGCCAAAACTGGTCAACATATAAATATAGATAGGACAGAAGTCATATACTTACTTAGCCAAAGTCAGGCACCGACCACCCTTGGCTCTCAGCATCTTAGGGAAGTAGGTCATTTTAGGTACCTTGGTAGCATTGTATTTGAAAAATAGCTTCCCTATCAACCAAATATTAACTCCGGATATTCAATATTAATATCTAATCCATCCTGTTGTATGGTGCTAAAACATAGAGACCAATACATAGACCAACAAAGGTCAGACATTTGTTAATAGTTGCCTCAGGAGAATAGGCAACTATATAAAGTTAGGAACAAAGATCTCTGGCTAGTGGCAAACCAAGATCCCATAGACCTATAAAAATCCAGAAGGAAATGGAGATGGATCAGTCATTCACTCAGGAAGCCATTTTAAGACATTACAAAAATGGCTCTGCAGTGGAACCCTCAAAGCCAGAGAAAGGTTGGCCACCCAATAATCACTAGGAGAGGGTCTTGTGAATCGGAAATTAAACATTGCAACCTAAAATGGGGTGAACTAGAAAAAGCGCATTGGTGAGGCCTTTTCTGCGCAAGGAGTCCAAGGGTTATAAGCAATGGATATGAAGCTAACAAATTTAGTGGTCCATGAGATTTAAAAAGTTGCCAATGTCCTAAAACATTGTCATAAAAATAAACCATCTGTTCTTCACCATATAAGTACAACCACGATGTGCCTGCTGTGGTCTTAGAATTTTTTCGATTCTTCACTATATTGCTTTTGCAGTTTCACCTCCAGTGCTTCTGTTATCTGGTCCTAACATTCTCTGCCAGCGAATTCAAAGAGATGCCAAAATTTTTCCTATTTCCTAACAATGTTGCAGAGGTTAACCAGATGCTCAGCAAATCTTATTTCAAAGTGCTCAGGGAAACGAATGAATAAGAAATTCAAACTAACTGCTTTTTTTCAATTCTTTAACTGGAATCGCTTAACTTTCATAAAAAAAAAAGATCTATTATAATTTAAAATTAACTACAGCACTTTATTTTCTATATCAGAAAATAAATCAAACATATTGTATAATGGTTACATCTGCAGATATTTTATTTAACTAAAGCTCAGAAACTTAAATAAAATGAGCTTTGCTGTCACCCAGTGCCTGAATGCGGAACTTATTAGACAACACAAATGTCGTCCAGTTTCTGTTTAAATAAGCTCAGGTTGAATGTTGAGTCTATGTATTTGTTTTCAATGTCATAATATGCTGAAATAATTAATTAATAAAATGGCTAATAGTGCTTATTACAATAATGAAGCTTGTTATAAATCAAGGGCTGCCAATGTGGCTGTGAGTAAACCAAAGATGAGTAAATAAATAATTTTTTTGTGTGCGAGAATTATCACATTCACAACAAAAATTTACTGTCTATAAATACATCAGTTGTGTGGATCCTTCAAAACTCCAATAATTAGCTTTTTTTAAAGGTCTTACTAATCTTACTTTTGATTTTTTAAAAAGGGTAAAGTATTATAAAAGAATGGGAACCACTGTTGTAGAATAAGTAAATATAAATACAAATATTGACAACAGGTACCGTCTAAAATAATCTCGTTGAATAATTGATCTTTCTTCTGATTTAGTTCCTGAGATGTTTCACTAGGTTGCTTTTTAATTGAATAAGTCCGTTTATACATATTTTATGTAGTAGACTGATGCTATTAAAAATGTGCCTAAAAAATCAAGAATAATAAATTATAATAAAACAATCAAAATGTTTTAATTTTTTTTTTACTTCAACTCATCTCATGACATGTTTACTCTAACAGCTTAAATAAACAGTTATTATACGATTCAACAAAGTTCTAATTAAAATGGGTTTAATTTAGATAAACATACTCTACCCCTGTGTTATTTACTTCCATTGAGTGCTGCTCTTTTCAAATAAGATAAATATCAAACAAAATTGTTCAGGTTATGTGACTATGTCAAAACATACAGTTGAAAGAAAAAGAATAACAAAACTATGTCGACCAATCAAAATTTGATTGTACAATTTGATTGTACAATTATTAGTTTCCGGTCTGATGAAGCAGACGCCTATGTTTTTAAAATTTTACATAAAGTAAAAAGAACACTGGGTAATAATAACATTGTACGTAATCTTACTTTTAAAAGTATTTTATTTATCTATTTATTTATAACGTACGCAATCAGATAAAAGTTTATGCCATGTTTTAAAAGAACTTATGGTGCATTCGCCTATGAGTATGTTAATTTGGTGGTCTTTCACGCGAAGGTCAACCTAATAAGAAAGGCTATTTATTACACGTTTCAAACTAAACATGAATGATATATTTTAAAAAAATATTTTCCAACATTACCGTTTCAGTGTTTTCTTTTAGATATATTTGATTTCGTGCGATTTTGTTATAGATAATCTGCATGTAATGATATAAAGACAATTATTCTAGAAAAAACTTCTATCGTTTTCTTTTTTAAACCAAAAAAAATAGCCTTTAAATTTGTTGAATAAACATATTCATATTTTTTTTTAAATATTGTATCCTATGAACTATTCTATTGACAGTGTTGTCAATAGTATTGAATACTATTCAATTAGACTGTTGTTAATAAATGATAATTTTTTCTCTAAACTTTAAGTCACCTTTTTTGTTTTGTTTTACAAGGTGAATGCCATTATGCTTAGTAGAATCTCTGAGAGGGCAGGAGATTTCTATTCAAGTCCTTTTCTTACTCATTCTAGCCAGAATGATGTTACAAACTCGCAAGTAGATTGTAAAGTTCCTGCTACACCCAAATGTGATTGTGAGTATACCAAATTAATAAGGGACATTACAAATGAATTCTAAAGATAATAACAAATCATAAATTGTAAGAACAAAAAACAACAAAATTATGTTTGAAAACTTTTTGGTCTGATAAAATTACAGCTCACATCAAATACTGTGACCAAAATGTGCCTTCTACACCTTTTACTAAAATGAAAACTCCTGTCCTGTTGTTGCCTGATGTTACTACAGTTCTTGTAAGAGAAACAGAAGTCTCACATTTGACAACTTCATTGTTGTTCAACACCCAAAATGTCATTAGTAAGTAAATCATTGTTTTTTGCTCAGAATAATTTTCTTCTCTGAAAGTCAAAAGAAAATTAAGATTTATAAGCTTTTTTATTACAATTTAATATTTAAGTTATAATTTACTATTCCCACTTTTATAAGCATTAATCATTTTTAAACTTTAAAAGGTATAAATTCACTTTATTCACTTCATAATCTTACCCATCTCCAACAGACCATACCAATTATTATATTTTATTCAGGCATCATAAATGATAAATAAGCACTTCAGTACTATCAAGCTGGCTTCTTATACTTTTCAGTTTTTTATGCTGTTGTTTCTTGGCTTGTTATAATCTAACTTTCTTCTTTATTCCCTTGAGTATCATATTTTGTATTCAAAAAATTTATGAGGATAGTCACTTTGTATAAATTAATACAATATTTTATGTACATTTAAAATTTTTTAATTTATACAGTATGAATCATCAAAGATTAAAAAAAAAATTAATTTCACAGAAATGTTTGCTTCAGTTTAATTTAAAGTTAACCTAGCCTGAAGAGAACACTGGTACATGTATTCATATTAAGATTATTAACACAGTAAACCATGATCCGAACATAATTAATAATATGAAAGCTGTTGATACTATGAAATCTTAAAAATTACCTATTAAATGATAACAGGCATTATTATATATTCAATTTTTTATTGGACAATTTTATTATTTTAAGGCATATTTTAAAGTACATCATATAAGTAATGATACTAGATGACAGAATAATTATGGGTTTCTAGCTCAACAGCTATATTTTTGTAATATCATAAAACTAAAATGTACATAGTTGTTAAGATAATTTATTTTTAAGTTATTCTCTTTATTATTTGACTTGAAAATGTATGCTATGTTATAAAAATTAAACATAATTATTATTTTTATTATTAGTGTGTTAATTTTATGCTTCTGTTCTTAATAAGGTTACTTACAGACTGCTGATCAATTAGTGCCAACTACACCTGAGAGTTGCAGGAGAAAAAAAAATGCTGATGGTATAGACATATCTCCATCACCAACCCAGGATGAAATATTTCAAGAAAAAAAAGAAGAGACTAAGAGCAAAAGTTCTGACAAAAAGTTAAGTTCTTCTAAAAGTAAACTATCACTTCACAAATGCAAGGGAGCTCTGAAAAAAAAATCTCACGCAGGTACTGTTTTAATGGGGGAGTCAGAGTCTAACTGTCATGCTGTTAATGAATCACCACAACAGTTTGATGAAAATAGTCGAAGAGAAGATGCTTTGAGGCTACAAACAGCATCCCCTTTTTCAGATCCATCATTAACTACACCAAGTAATTCATCCTCATTACTGTCCAGTAGAGCCGAGATGGCTCACATCAGACGTTGTTTATTTCATCTTCAAACTTCAACGACACCCGGTAGCCATGATAGTACTACAGAGGATGTTTTCTCTGGGGAAGACATATTTTTAGTGTAAACCTTTAATATTAGCATTATTTAATGTTTTTTTTGTTTGTTTTTTTATAACTCACCTTCATGTTTGAGATCTGTTTAGATGAAAATAAATTTAAAAAGGTCAACAACAAATTGCGCCTTGCATCTTTAACTTTAAACATTTTTGTACAGTATTTATTTGAATTTTTTCTTCAATGTTATTATTGTATTCATTGATAGCTATCATTTTGCATATTACATTTGACAAGTTCATTAGCTAAAAATAAACTATGAAAATTCTGTTATTTTTATTTGTGATATGTTATTAATTAATTTTATATTTTTGTAGAATTGGGGTTATTCTAACCATTTTCTCCACTTAATATGGAAAAATTTTTGTAATCAATTTCCGGGGCACTTATTAGTGATACATTTTCTTGAAATTTTGCATAAATCTTGCTTCATGACTATGCTTCTTCTTCCTTTGGCTCTACAGCCCATTTAGGGCCCTGGCCTGCCATACTACACTTCACTTTTCCCGATCCAGGGTCTTCTTCCTCCACTCTCTCACTCCTATGGCTTTAAGGTCTTTCTCCACTTCCTCCAACCATCTGCTTCTTGGCCTGCCTTTAGGCCTTTTCTCATTAGGTGTTGTCTTATAAATCGTTTTTGGACCTCTGTTGTTTTCCATTCTTTCTATGTGCCCTACCCACCTTAATCTATTCATTTTAATTTCAGCTGTTATATTTGGTTCTTCGTACAGTTCGTACAGCTCTGAATTGGTTCTACTTCTCCACTCGTTATTGTCCTTTACTGGCCCATATATTTTCCTAAACATTTTCCTTTCCCAAGTGTTTAGCATATTTTCTGCTTGTTTGCTGATGGTCCATGTTTCGCTACCATATGTTACTGCTGGCCGGATCATTGTCTTGTATATGGTTTTTTTAATTTTTCTGGAGATCTGTCTGTTTTTCAGTATTTTAAGCAGTGTATAATATATTCTGTTCCCTACTTCTATTCTGTTTTTTATCTCTATCATTATATCGTTTTTCTCACTTATGGTTGATCCCAGGTATTTAAAGTTTTCTACTCTTTCAAATGCTCTATCACTGATTTTGAAAAATTTTTCTCTTCCTTTTTCATTTCTTTGTAGCAGCATATATTGAGTCTTTGTTTTGTTTACTGTTAAACCTGCTTTCTGAGCTGCTGTTTCTAATTCTATGTATGCTTTTGCTATATCCTTGCTTTGCTTTCCTATCAATGTTATGTCATCAGCATATGCAAGGTATTGGATGGGTTCTGTAAATATTGTTCCTGTTTTCATAGACTTTGTTTTTTCACTTCTGAGGTAGTGTGTTATAGTTCCTCGCTTATCCAACTGTACGTTTCTTATGACTTTTTCTAGGGTTAAGTTGAAAAGTATGCACGAAAGGGAGTCTCCTTGTCTAAGTCCTTGATTTACTTTAAATTCTCTTGAGCTTTCCCCTTGGATTTTCACTTTGCTTCTTGAGTTGTTTAATGTCATACGTACTAGTCTAATGAGCTTGTTGGGGATACACAACTCCTGCAATGTTTTGTAAAGATAATTTCTATTGATGCTGTCATATGCCATCTTGAAATCTATGTACAGCTGATGCAGGTTTATATTATGCTCATAACATTTTTCTAGAGTGTTTCGAAGGGAAAAGATGTGGTCTGTGGTTGCTCTGCTAGGCCTGAAACCACATTGATAGTCACCTAATACTGTTTCACTGAAATTCCCTATTCTGCAGGCTATTATTTTTGTTAGTATTTTATAAACAGTGTTGAGAAGTGAGATTCCTCTGTAGTTGTTGCAGTTAAGTTTTGAACCTTTCTTGTGTAGTGGAACTATTAAGGCTGTTTCCCATTCTGTTGGCATTATCTCTTCTTTCCATATTTTATTGACCATCCTGTGTATTTCTAAGTGTAGTGTGCGTCCTCCATATTTGAGTAACTCAGCATTTATGTTATCTTCTCCTGGTGCTTTATTGTTTTTGGTCTTTTTAATAATATTATTTATTTCTTCTATGGTTGGTTCTTCTATTTCTGCCCCATTATCCTCTGCAATGTTTGGTACATCATTTTCGCTGTCAGTTTTAATGTTCAGCATTTCTTCAAAATATTCCGCCCACCTTTCTAGAACCATTTCACTTTCTATAAGCAGGTCGCCTGATTTGTTAAGACACATGTGAGATCTTGCTTGGAAGCCGTTACTTTCCTCTTTGATGGCCATGTACATGTTTCTTGTTTCTTTTTCTTTTGAGTATTCCTCTAGTTTTATTAGTTTTCCCTTTTCCCATTCACGTTTTTTCTTTCTGCATATTTTAGTGGCCCTCCTTCTAGCCTCAGTGTATGCGTGAGTTGACTTCCTGGTTGCTTTTTGTAGCATTATCATCCTCAATTTGTTTCGTTCTTCCACTTCTTTTTTGCATTCATCGTCATACCATTCAGCTCTTTTCTTCTTTGACACTTTCCGCTGTGTTTTTTATGGTTTGTTTAATCTTTTCCCAGTGGCTATTTAGATTTTCATTATTATCTATATCTAGTGTTTCTAGTTTGCTTTTAATTTCTTGTTCATATTTTTCTTTTGTTTGTGGCTCTTTTATTAGTTTTTCACAGTCAAATTGGTTTGTTATCTTTGCTTTTGTGTTGTGAAAGATACTTATTTTTTTGTCTATACTTTATTTTGACTAACATGTGGTCTGTGTCTGCATCTGCTCCTCTGAAGCTTCTGACATCTTGAATATCTGAACCATGTCGCCTGTCTATTAGCACATGATCTATTTGATTTCTTGTCACCCCATCTGGTGACCTCCATGTTTCTTTGTGTATTCTTTTGTGTGGAAACTTAGTACTACTAATGGTCATGCCTTTGCCAGATGCAAAATCAATCAGACGCGTTCCATTATCGTTGCTTTCTTCATGTAGACTGTAGCCTCCAATTGTCTGTCTGTATACTGTTTCTTTGCCAATCTTAGCGTTGAAGTCTCCTAACACTAATTTGATATCATGTCTAGGTGCTTCTTCATATAACCTTTCTAGGGCATCATAAAATTCCTCTTTGGTATTCCCTTCTGAATCTTCAGTGGGTGCATGGGCACATATTAGGGTCATATTGAACATTTTGCCACGAATCCTGAGGCTGCACAATCTTTCATTGGTTGGTTTAAAGCCAATTATTTGATTGAGGATGTTTTTCCTGACGGCAAAACCTGTTCCTAATGTATTTGTGGTGTTTCCACTATAAAAGATGGTATACTCTGTTGTTTTTAGTATGTCTGAATTTTTCCATCTGATTTCTTGGAGTGCTGCTATTTTTATTTTGTATTTTCTAAGCTGTTCAATAAGGCGGGTTAGGGCTCCTGCTCTGTATAGGCTTAACACGTTCCAAGTCGCTAGCCAGTAATCATGTCCGTGATCATGCGAAGGTCGGTTTCCATTTGAATCAGTGGTTTTTGAATTGTTGATTGGCTTTCGTAACTAGTGTTTTTTTTACATGACTGGGTAGTTAGCCCTGTGCACAACCACTAGGGTGTTGCCCTTCACAGCCTTGTGGGTAGCTGCCTTTGTTTAAGGTTAGGTCCCTTAGCCTTTGTGGATCCCTCCACTAACTACAAGGCAGTAGTTGCCTGCTTTGGTCCGCCCCGAGAATTGTATTTCATCGGCACTCACCATATCTGGCGAGCTTTCCCCTATCCGCCACCTGGGGAGGTGCCCGATGGGAGTTCGACTTCTCCACACGAGCATGACTATGCTAGGTTCAATAATTTATTTTTTAAGTAATTAATTTAATTAATTTTAATTAATTTCAATTTCTATATGGGAAAAATATTAATTTATATAGATAATTATACCAATAAATTAAATTAAGTTTTCATAGAATTTGTGCAAAAGTAAAGTACCTGGTTTAAGAGCTTAATGAGATAAAAAAAAAATTTTGCAAAATTAAAAAAATTAATTAAAGAAAACAGTTAGTTTTAAAAACTCTACTTTTATTGTGGCTAGTTGAGTGATACAATTGAAAGCACCAAACTATGATCTTGATCTTGGTGTACTAAAATAACTTACTCCAAATTAATGACATTTATTTGTTTACTTTGACCCATTGGGCCCAGTAAAGGCTTGACTACTAGCTGTTTATTTATTTACTAGCCGGACAGCCTGCTCAACTGGTAAAAACAGTTACAGAGTAGATCAAAGAAAATTAATGACAAACGTAAATAGTTGAATTGAAATCAATAAGCATCCCATCTACACATCAGATACACAACGAAAGAGTAATAAACACAGAGACAAACATATTTATAAACTGAAAACAATCAACTTATTTATTTTTGCACCAACATTCAATTAAATTTTACTGTCAATGTGAATTTTCTTTAATTACTAACGAGCTGGAAGTTGATTAAGCTTTTAAAATCTGAGAATTACTTTGAAATAAAAACAGTTTTTATATAACCTAATATGTAAGTTTATTGATTGTCAGTCACCAGGATATAATGAAAATGTAATGGCTACAAAAATGATGAAATTCTGATCATAAAACTTTCTTTAATACTGTTAATTTAAATAATGTTCTTCTATAATAGTATAGGAGTTAACATTTATTTTCAGTAGAATTCAGTAGATGGTTATTTTGAAGAGCTTTCTCAAATCTCATCCAGAGCGACTGGTGCAGTTAATCTTCCATGTCACACAGATGTGAAATATTTGTTTCAGATTACTACACTTACAGAATCTTTGACGTTTTAACCTAAATGAATGTTTGTACAGAAATATGTCATTTCATAGAAATTGATAATTGTTTTGGAAAAACTACATATTTATAAATAAATATATATAAGAAGAGTGTATTATTTGACACAATATTTCCTGATCCCAAATTGTACAAATAACCATAGTTTGGACTCATTAGTAGGCTACAGATATGGTTGTTCCATATAGATCATTGGTTACTAGTGGTATCAACGGAGTCTGTCAAACACATGTACTTAATTAGACTTTACAGGTTTAGTATTCATCAGTGTTTATCTAATTAAATATTTATATGTTCCAATAAAGATTTTCATTTTTGCAAGATATAATTGAAATTATTACATTTTGTGTGTGGGGAGATAATAAAAAAAAAGCGACTTAAATTTAAAAAAAAAAGAATTTTCTCCCTTGCTCATCTGGAAAAATTCATTCCAACAAATAAAAAAAACAGCATATCGCATGCCAAATAAAGTATCGTTCCTCAATAGAATTTTTTTTAAATGTTTAGGTCTGTATATATTTTTCGATGATAAAAAAAAACTAAATACATCTGCATGGATACAGTAAATTTAGACACACGGTTTAATTATTTGGGGGCCCTAGGCAAAGACTTCCGAAGATATTGGGGAGATTGTCACACCCAAATAAGGTCAATATATAGTTTAAGGTAGGAGTGGATTACTTGGTGCAGGAGACATACCTTTATCTGGGGGAAGGGGTGGGGGAGATCATTAGGATCTCCATGGTCATTGAGGCACATCCGAGACCCTAGTACTCGCAGAGGCAGCCTTGACGGATGTGGTGGGCACACAACATCCTGTCACACCGAAAGTACACTCTCACAGACTGTAATTTCTGGTAGTGGAGTTAGGCACCTAACCCCTCTGTCCGTGGTGCCAATAAAAAAAACCCTTACTTTGCCGTTCTGGCCGATCCGCAGCACACACACCCTGCGGGTCTAGGCAAGTCCAGGTTTATAGAGATCGCCAGGGTTGAACAGGTAGCAAGCTCAAAGTTGTTCTATCATTCAATCCAAGTAAAGCAGCCAGTTTAAATTAGAACAAACATTGATATGTAAACTTAAGTTATATGTCTATGTTGACATAGTTCAGTTTTCTATGTACATTGTAAACACATCTCTTTAAACTTCCCTATGTATAGCATTGAGCTAGGCTGCTATTTTCATGATGAATCATACAGAAAATATATTTGTAAATTAAATACCTAGGTTATACTAAATATATAGGAAATAAACACAATTTGATATCTAACTGACAAAATAACTACTCACAGATGTATTATTTCATAGCATTTCATTGTATCTAGATTTCTCCAAAAATATATAGTTATAGATTAAAAAAAATCCTGATTGACAGCTCTCTGGCGGAGTTTTAATTGAGATGTGTCGCAGTGTTAAGAAACTTCTTGAGTGTCGTATTCGACAATTTACCCCAGTCAACCACACATAAAATATGTTGTCTATCCTACATAAGTAGTGACCTCATTGTGTGTGATGTGTTCACTAAGACGTTTAACCCGCTAAAAGCACCGTGAATGGTTCACATTGTGTGTAATGTGTCCAGAGGCGGATTTCAGGACGGGAGCACCGGGCACGCACCCGCGGCCCCGGCTTTTGAAGCCCCCCTCCCCCCCCCCCCCAGACTCCAGTTATACATCTTTGATTTTTTTCTGAGTTTTTTTAGAGCATTCTATTTTCCCCGTTTTGTCTGTCTGTCTGTCTGTCCGTCATCACCCTAGATCTCAACAACCATAAGTCCTAGACCCATGATGTATATATCATTTTGTAGGTCTTGGCCTGCCAAGAAAACACTTTGGTCCATTTCGCGATCAGACCTCTGAGGGCCGAAAAAGGGGGCGTATTAAGTACCGTTTTTTTACTATATAAGCTATATTAACAAAGGAGCGCCCTATATCTAAGCAACCACAAGTCCTAGACCCATGATGTATATATCATTTTGTAGGTCTTGGCCTGCCAAGTGTACATCAAAAGTCCATTTCGCGATCTGACCTCTGAGGGCCGAAAAGGGGGCGTTTTAAGTACCGTTTTTGCTTATATTTTAAATATAAATAATACAAGCTAATCAAAGGAGCTTAATCATTATTTATTTTTGTAACAGTTATTCAACATGATTACTTCCCTCTCTATTTATCTGCGTACACGAAAATGCTCTAAAATGTCCTTTGTCCGAAACGGAAAAGACTTAAATTGCTTGTTTTAATGAAAAATTGTTTGTCAGGCCCACACTAAACATAATTTGGGAAAATTAATTTGCCCCCAGTCTGTAGTTGTTGATCTACTCTCCCAAACAAAGACAGTCACATACCACCAGTGGCGCAACAAGGGGTGGGGGCCAAATCGGAGGGACCCTGCAATTTTTCTAAATCCAATGAATTTTTCGGATGCTGGTTTGAGACTGAGTATGACTCAATCAGCAGTGTGTCTTTTGTATCATCAATACATAATTAAAGTTACAAAAAAGACTGTCAAACTCATAATAATAATAATAATCTATTCTATCCTTAATTCTTTATTAATTATAATTTTTAGTTTTGATTTGAAGAGTTTAAAAAAATTTTAGACTGCGGCGGGCTTTTATCTTTTTTCAAAATGTGAGCCCCCCCCCACCCCGCATTTTTTGTGGGTTGCGCCACTGCATACCACTCTTAAAGAAGTATTGGAACGGCTATTGTGCCAAGTATGAACGTTAAAAAAAAATATTATTACAGTAGACTAGGTTATTTAATTTGTAGAATGCTAAGCGGTTGAAGGCTCAGTGCTATCAGTTATGGCCATAGAGTGTGGTAACGGGTCAGGTCCCCACACCTAATGGGGCCCGCGCTTGAATATGCTTTGTCATCTGTTACAAAGCAGCTGGGGGAAACATTGTCAATAGTCAAAAGACTTGGATATTTTATTCTTATGTTCATCATGTGTTGTAGGCCTGCTAAAGACGCCATATTAATCCAAACGGACACCTACAACCCAAACTGTAAACTTTTTTTTTTTGAAGTGACAAATGTTGCCCGAGAGTCAGCGGCGTAGCGTGGGTATCGGCCGCCCAGGGCGGAAGACGATTTTGCCGCCCTCTCATTTAGGTATTTCAATTTAATCTATACATTTTTGCCGCCCCCCCTAAAAAGTAATAAAAAGTGCCGCCCGGTGCGGACCGCACCCACCGCCCCCCCCCCCTAGGTACGCCACTGCCGAGAGTTGTGCAGTTTATACATTTGCAAGGGCCGGCCTCAGACGGATTGCGCCCAATCTGGCCCCGCGCACAAGAAGGCTGCGCTTTAAGCTAATTTTTATTTGCCCCAGGCAAATCGCTGTAAAGGTCGCGGCTACGGTCAATACGATTAAAAAAAAATTCATTGTATTCATAACTCTAATAAGACTGGTCGGACATAAATATATACAGTGCTTTTTTTGTGCCGGTACGCACTGGTACGGCGTACCGGCACCTTTTTCAATGTGGGGAAAAATGTATTACTTTCTTGTATTTTAACGTTTATTATTAATTGATTACATTATTAATTTGTTAAAATAGAATTATTTTAAGATTGCGCGCAATAAGAATTAAAATAGGTGCGAACTGGTAGTTAAAAGTTAGGCAATCCATCACAGAGTACCGGCACCTATTTCTTTACAAAAAAGCACTGTATATATATATATATATATATATTGAAGGAAACCCATTTTGTCGTCTGCGCCCGGGACCCCGACAAGTTAGCATTAAAATACCTAAACGAGGAAGAGATATTCGTGCACCGGTAGTGGAAACGTTAAGGGGGCGCGGATACAGGAGCGCTGAGTTACCCCAATGACTTTAGTAGCCCTAAAAAAAAAATGTTTCAGGATTCGCCCTCCAGTGGCGTCTATGGGAGTGCAGGTGACACCAACATAGGGGTGACACCCAAATGAGCAATTCAAATTTCATACCAGTAAGAACTCGGTCTAATCGGGTTTTATAGCCGATCATAGTTAAAAACATCAGTAGTAGCACTAGGGTGCCACAATGCAGAGCGTCCGGAGCTTAGGTAAATGAATACAATTCTTGAGAAAGTTAAGATGCTTTTGAAAATGACTCAGTGTTAAGAGAGCACCTATTGAGATTAAAGAGGACAATAAATATGTAAAATAAAAGCATCCGTATCTTATCTATCACCTGTAACTCAAAATGAGTTTATAAATGTCCTAGCCCATCAAATAAGGGAGATCTTTATAGGGATATTACAAAAGCTGCAAAGTATTTTAGAATTATGTTAGACAGCAGACGTATCACACACTGACCAGATGTTGATCGATGTTATTTTTCTGTGCGTTATTTGAGGTTGAGCTTTTAAAAAGAGATATGAAGGCTGAGAATGTCTCTGAAGGCAGCAGATATTGATCTTGGCAACGCCAAAGAGTTGTCAGTATTTGATGTTTTTAAATTCGTTGCTGAATGGGGCATCCTAGAATCTCTGTCTACACTCTCACTGAGCCTGCAATTATTTATCACTATCTGTGTGTCTGTAGCTTCATGTGAGAGGAGTTTTCCAAAAGTGAAACTGATAAAAAAAAATTACCTGCGATCCACTATGGAACCGTTAAGACTTTTTGATCTTGCTTTTATTATCTATTGAAAGTGATATAGGGAAAGAAAAATTGAAATTTGAAAATTCGCTGGTTATTGCAATTCTTAAATGCTTTCACGTTAAATTACATTGTGTAATTTTTAAAAAATCTAATATCATTGAAACTCTTCAACTTCAGGACCAATTGGACTTATTTCACAAACATTGAAATTATAAGTCACTATCTATGGTCTAGTGCATGAAAATTCAAAATATGTTCCGTTGCTCATGGTGGAAGTCTCGGGGGGAAAGGGGGGGGGGGGTTGATAAGCTGAATTTTCCGCACCGGGTGACACCAAACATAGTGACGCCACTGGCCACCTCCTTGACATTTGGTGGTAAATTTTATTGAGAAATTAGATTTAATCTCAGCAAAAAAAAAACACAGACACTTCAGAGATTGACTCAGCCAATCGATGGCTTTACGTATGCTATTGACAATACCAGTTAGTTCCGTTATGATTAGCTTTTACGGTTTTTTCTTGAAACACGGATTGATCCAAAACTGTTTGCCTCCAGCTTTCACGTGTGTAAAATATATCTCTTTACACAGAGAATAAAAAAAATGAAACAGATTGGCGTTTGACACTTGGCCTATTGATGAACCATTTTTAGCTGAAAGTTTTGGAAAATAATTAAAAAAATAATAATCTGTCATTAGGCTCTATTGTTAGAAACTTACATTAGTTAAAATATTGTTATAAAGTTTCTACCAAACTTATTTTATGTTGACAATTTAAAATGTCACCTTTGAAATTATGTATAACTACTTAACCAGTAGCCTATATACTTACCCGGGGGAGGAGGGAGAGTCACGTCACCCTTTGCCATAAATACTTAAATAATTGACTTCCTTTTTCTTTGTTGTAAACCGAACAAATCTGTGCACCAACCGCTGAGTTAAGATAACATTTATTAATTACAAATTATGTAGATGTGAGTTTGTTATTTCAGCATAGTATAATGCGTATTATTAAACACTAGTTGCAAGTACCCGGCTTTGCCCGGGTTTAAAATAAGGTTTTCTGTTTACCTTCTGTTTTCTCCCTACCCCCTCTCTCCCTCCCTCCCCCTCCCTCCCTCTCCCTCCCTCTCCCATCTCTCTCCCATCTCCCTCTCTCCCCTCCTTCTCTCCCAACGTCCATCCTCCCTCTCCCCTTCCCTCCCCTCTCCCTCCCTAACCCCTCTCTCCCTCCTTTCTCTCTCCCTCCCCTTTCCACCTCTCTCTCTCCCTCCCCCTCTCTCCCCCTTCCTCCCTCCCTCATTCCCTCTCTCTCCCTCACTGCCCCCCTCACTCTTTATCTCTCTCCCTCCCTCTCTCCCACCCTCTCTCTCTCTCCCTCCCTCTCCTCTCTCTCTCTCCCTACCCCCTCTCTCTCCCTCCCTCCCCTCTCTCTCCCTCCCTCCCCTCTCTCTCTTTCCCTACCCCCTCTCTCTCTCCCTCCCTCCCCTCTCTCTCTCCCTACCCCCTCTCTCTCCCTCCCTCCCCTCTCTCTCTCCCTCCCTCTCCCTCTCTCTCTCTCCCTACCCCCTCTCTCCCTCCCTACCCCCTCTCTCCCTCCCTTCCTTTCTCTCTCCATCTCCCCCCTACTCCCTCTCCCTCCTTTTCTCCCCCTGTCCACCCCCTCCCTCCTCTCTCCCCCTCCCTCCCTCCTTTCCTCCCTCTCTCCTCCTGTCCCCCTCTCTCTCTCTCTTTATCTCTCTCCCTCCCTCTCCCTCTCTCTCTCTCTCTCTTTCTCTCTCTCTCTTTCTCTCTCTCTCTCCCTCTCTCTCTTTATCGCTCTCCCTCCCTCTCCCTCTCTCTCTCTCTCTCTTTCTCTCTCTCTCTCTCTATATATATATATATATATATATATACTTATTATTATGGCTTCACACTTCTTCTAAAATCCTTCTTCATTCCTTTATCTTCCTCAAACTGTACAAATCCGGGAGCATGAAAAAACAACAACAATTCTTTGCATCACAAAGGCACAATACAGCACCAGCGCGCAAGTTCTATTCGAATCGGAAAATGACGTCACAGAGGAATTTTATTTATGGCGCCGTCGAGATTACTTTAATATAATAAAATACTAAAATAAAAAAAATTAATTACAATTAAACTACCCATCGATATGAAACGAAACCTGTCCTATAACCTTCCCCATGTAATTATGTGTATGTGTAACAAATTTCACGTTATTTGTTTGTCTGCATCTTGAGTTATAAGGGAACAGACAGACAGACAGACAGCAAATGCCTCTTATAGGTATAGAGATGTGTTACCAACAGTGGCTTCTTTATCAACTTTGTACTATTTTAATTCCGTTCTATATCTTGATCCGTAAATCCGTATATTTTCAGATTATTTAATATCAATTAAGTTAACAGGTGTTTCTTCATTTACTTTTAGGTTATGCCCAGGGTAACGGACGTGGTTTCATTTCAGTTTCTTGATTTTTGCTCTATCCGATAAATGTTAAGGAAAAAAGGTCGCCAAAATGAATCACAACAATGTTATTGAAAATTAAAGAACTATAATAACAGTTAAGTTGTTAACCACGTACAGACACACAGTGTTTTGTCCAGTGATTCCAATCCCAGCAAACTGATTTGTCCAGGTGTTCCAATCCCAGCAAAATAATTTGTCCAGGGGTTCCAATCCCAGCAAACTAATTTGTCCAGGGGTTCCAATCCCAGCAAACTGATTTGTCCAGGAGTTCCAATCCCAGCAAACTGATTTGTCCAGGGGTTCTAATCACAGCAAACTGATTTGTCCAGGGGTTCCAATCACAGCAAAATAATTTGTCCAGGGGTTCCAATCACAGCAAAATAATTTGTCCAGGAGTTCCAATCCCAGCAAAATAATTTGTCCAGGGGTTCCAATCACAGCAAAATAATTTGTCCAGGAGTTCCAATCACAGCAAAATAATTTGTCCAGGGGTTCCAATCCCAGCAAACTGATTTGTCCAGGGGTTCCAATCCCAGCAAAATAATTTGTCCAGGGGTTTCAATCCCAGCAAACTGATATGTCTAGGGTTTCCAGGTCTAGCACACTTGTCTCTAGGGGTTCCATTTCAAGCCAGAGGCGTAGTGAGGGGTGGGCTGCAAGCCCCCCCCCCCCCAATTAATTCTAAAAATCAAATAAAATATACTTCTTTATCATTGCATTCCAATTTTTTTCTTATATAAAACTCTCCGCACAGCCCCCCCCCCCCAAAACCGCACAGTCCCCCCTCCAAAAAAAAAATCCTGGCTACGGCCTTGATTATAATATATATATACACACATATGTCCCTGAAATTTGATATTGAAAATTAAAGAATTAATAACTTACAATGTTTTTATCTTGAATTGTACAACCATTCTTGACCTCACGGACCCCCCCCCCCCCACCGATTTAAAGTTTTTAGTCTACGGACTCCCCACTCTTCCTCACCCCCAACCCTATATAAATATTTGTAACGTTATAATCATAGAACTTTCATCTTTGTTATAAGAAATTAACATGTTTGAAATAAAAATAATAATAATAATGATGAATTATCAAAGTATCCCATCATTCCAGGCTAGCACCAAAGAGTAATCAAACATATATCCGGTTCTTGTGATTTACCATGCCCTTACTACAACTGCCAGCCCGACTGTAATCATTGAAACCTAATTTGACCAATACAACTAACGTGCTTTAACAAAAACTGGAAATATCTCCGACCTTCAAATAGTGTACAACAGTATGCGGTTCTTGAATGCGTTTTGTTGGTATAGTATTGTCTATTCGGGTCACAATCCGGTCACAACACTGTCCACAGAGCTGTAGTTGGCTATTGAGGCATCCTGCATCCATTTTTTAATTGCACATTTTATGTTTAGTGTGTAATATAACTTCCTGCATGTATTGCCTGTACTGTGTGTATTGTTCTCACACGTCTTTCTCTAAGAATGTGTCTGGAACATCTGTCTATTATCACTGTCTTTTGCCCTTGACGTGATTTCATTTAAGTGTTTTGCATACTCCGGATGACCACTTATAAACTTCCAAGCATTATAGTTGTAGTGCTATAATTTTTGACTGAGAGGCGTAGCGGGGGTGGGGGTGGGCAAGGGGGGGCATCATGCCCCAGGCGCTACTCACAAAGGGGCGCCAAATGGTATATTTTTTACATTTAATATTACATGTTTTTCGAATGGGGGGGGGGACGCTAAAAAGGTATTAAAAAGGTATTGTGCCCCGGGCGCGAGTTAAGCTCGCTACGGCACTGATTTGACCATTCTTTGTAGTGACTTGCTGAGTTAGTTAATCATTTACAATAAAGGTACTGACTTCAATGAAATGTAATTAAGAACCCATTATGGCCCTATAGTGATTATAAATCTGCATGGGCATTTCTTCTTCGTCTATTGTATTGGTGTAGAAGAGGGGTGTGCAAACTTTTTGAGTCTCGGTTAACATTGAACTCGTAATTTTGACCAGCGGGGACTGACCAAGAGCCTATGGATAGTTTTGACGTGAACTGAAATATATTAAATGTAAACGTCATCGCTCAACTCATATAGGCTCGTGGATTGCTTCATTTTGAAACGTTTGGTGGGCCGGAGTTGGGCCCGCGGTCCGTAGTTTGCCCATAGCTGGTGTATAAAATAAGAAGCGGCAGTAGGCCTGTTGAGTGGTGTGTATAGTAGTATCAAGATTTTATATTTGACACTCACTCCTCACACCAGGCCCGTAGCGTGCGGGGGGGGCAGGGGGGCCGGGCCCCCGCCCCTACGTTTTGTCTTCCCTCCCCTGCTTATTTGTTCTACTTAGTAAAATGTATTACCTGGCCCCCCTTGCTATGCCTGGCCCCTGCTGTAGAATTTTTACGCTACGGGGCTGCCTCACACTAGATTACTTGAACATCATAAATATATTGACAAACAGAAATGAATGAATGATTGTACAAAGTAAAGAAATAGTAACTAAACATTACTGCGTTGGTTTTTATTCCTCTGCAGTAATATGTAAGACGCAAAAGGATGATATTGCGGTCAGAGCAATCAGTGTGAACTGGTAAACGGATAAATAGATCGTATGTAGGTTACGCATGCGCCAAAGGTCAAGTGCTTTTAAATTACTGGGTGACATTTTTCGGTTAAAATTTCATTTAAACATTTCCCCCTTTTTTTTAAACCAACTATAACAATAATCCTAGCAAATCTACTGAATCAAACCCCCCCCCCCGAATAGATTTAGGGACTATATGTGACAATATTACTATATCTTGTTCTAGATTAATTAATTAAGTTACACGTATATTTTATCAACTATCCATGCCATGTTGTGAATGTCATAGATTCTCAAACTGTTGCGATTCGCGATACCGGTTCGTTTTTATCGACCTATTTTAAAATTTCCGGCGACCCACTTTACATGAGCTATGGTTTAACATAATAAAAAATAAATTATAAATTAATTTTATTATTGCATTTTTCGCTCTGAATTTTTGTTTCAATTTCATTTTTATAATTAATATTTATAATCATTAATTTTATTGCGGACAAAATATTGGTTATTATGCCAGATAGTAGGCTATCATAGGAAGGGTATTGGGCTTGTGCGGCCACATAGGGCGCCGAGCTAAAGGGGGAACCAAAATCTTGAAAACAATTTTCAGCCAGATATGGGCAATCTATGGCCCGCGGTCAAGTACAGCCCGTTAAGCGGTTTTAGCCGACCCTTTCATTCATTTACATTGAACAATCTAAAAAATAAATAATTAAAAAACCCACTGTGGCCTTTCCGTGGTTTTTGAATCTGTAATCTTTGGTCATATATTTCACACTGCTCTATAAAATCAAAACAACACTTTGCGTTTATCTCATTTGTACATGAAAAGGTGTGGTTGTTGAAATAAAAGAAAAATTGGTTTTGATGATTTTTAGGTGTCAAACTGTAGAGGAGAAGGTTTGGGTCAGTGACTGGCCATATGATCTTTAGGTGTCAAACTGCAGAGGAGAAGGTTTAGGTCAGTGACTGACCATATGATCTTTAGGTGTCAAACTGCAGAGGAGAAGGTTTAGGTCAGTGACTGACCATATGATCTTTAGGTGTCAAACTGCAGAGGAGAAGGTTGGGTCAGTGACTGGCCATATGATCTTTAGGTGTCAAACTGCAGAGGAGAAGGTTTAGGTCAATGACTGGCCATATGATCTTTAGGTGTCAAACTGCAGAGGAGAAGGTTTAGGTCAGTGACTGGCCATGTGATCTTTAGGTGTCAAACTGTAGAGGAGAAGGTTTAGGTCAGTGACTGGCCTATCAAATGTGTACAAGTACACATATCAGGACTGCAAATCATAGTGCTAGATATGTAGGCCTTCATTCTGTACTAAGTGCTGATTACACACTGAACTTGAATTTTTTACGTACTTCTGGAAAATAGAGGGAAAATTAGCTGTTCAGTTGATTTTTAACCCTTTTGTAGCATGTCTATTACGATGGTAAAAAAAAGAATAAATTGTTGTACATGCACCGTTGAAAGGTCACAGATACACTAGAGCAGGGCACGATTTACTGAACTGTCATCACAGGCTCTGCTTTAGCTAATATATCCCTGCCGAGAATTAAACCATAGACATTTACCCCCGGCTCTGCAGGAATTTTTTTTTATCCCCGGCACTGGTTTTTTTCTTAATCGAGCACTGCACTAGAGATATACATCATGAGTAGCTGCAGTGAATGCACTGTGTATTGAAGTAACTGCAGTGAATGCACTGTGTATTGAAGTAACTGAGGTGAATGCACTGTGTATTGAAGTAACTGCAGTGAATACACTGTGTATTGAAGTAACTGCAGTGAATGCACTGTGTATTGAAGTAACTGAGGTGAATGCACTGTGTATTGAAGTAACTGAGGTGAATGCACTGTGTATTGAAGTAACTGCAGTGAATGCACTGTGTATTGAAGTAACTGAGGTGAATGCACTGTGTATTGAAGTAACTGAGGTGAATGCACTGTGTATTGCAGTAACTGAGGTGAATGCACTGTGTATTGAAATAACTGAGGTGAATGCACTGTGTATTGCAGTAACTGAGGTGAATGCACTGTGTATTAAAGTAACTGAGGTGAATGCACTGTGTATTGAAGTAACTGAGGTGAATGCACTGTGTATTGAAGTAACTGAGGTGAATGCACTGTGTATTGAAGTAACTGAGGTGAATGCACTATGTATTGAAGTAACTGCAGTGAATGCACTGTGTATTGAAGTAACTGAGGTGAATGCACTGTGTATTGCAGTAACTAAGATGAATGCACTGTGTATTGAAGTAACTGAGGTGAATGCACTGTGTTTTGAAGTAACTGAGGTGAATGCACTGTGTATTGAAGTAACTGAGGTGAATGCACTGTGTATTGAAGTAACTGAGGTGAACGCACTGTGTATTGAAGTAACTGAGGTGAATGCACTGTGTATTGAAGTAACTGAGGTGAATGCACTGTGTATTGAAGTAACTGAGGTGAATGCACTGTGTATTGAAGTAACTGCAGTGAATGCACTGTGTATTGCAGTAACTGAGGTGAATGCACTGTGTATTGAAGTAACTGCAGTGAATGCACTGTGTATTGAAGTAACTGCAGTGAATGCACTGTGTATTGAAGTAACTGAGGTGAATGCACTGTGTATTGAAGTAACTGAGGTGAATGCACTGTGTATTGAAGTAACTGCAGTGAATGCACTGTGTATTGAAGTAACTGAGGTGAATGCACTGTGTATTGAAGTAACTGCAGTGAATGCACTGTGTATTGAAGTAACTGAGGTGAATGCACTGTGTATTGAAGTAACTGCAGTGAATGCACTGTGTATTGAAGTAACTGAGGTGAATGCACTGTGTATTGAAGTAACTGAGGTGAATGCACTGTGTATTGAAGTAACTGAGGTGAATGCACTGTGTATTGAAGTAACTGAGGTGAATGCACTGTGTATTGAAGTAACTGAGGTGAATGCACTGTGTATTGAAGTAACTGCAGTGAATGCACTGTGTATTGAAGTAACTGAGGTGAATGCACTGTGTATTGAAGTAACTGCAGTGAATGCACTGTGTATTGAAGTAACTGAGGTGAATGCACTGTGTATTGAAGTAACTGAGGTGAATGCACTGTGTATTGAAGTAACTGCAGTGAATGCACTGTGTATTGAAGTAACTGAGGTGAATGCACTGTGTATTGAAGTAACTGAGGTGAATGCACTGTGTATTGAAGTAACTGAGGTGAATGCACTGTGTATTGAAGTAACTGAGGTGAATGCACTGTGTATTGAAGTAACTGAGGTGAATGCACTGTGTATTGCAGTACTTCAAGCTATGTCAAAGTACGCAGGTCGTAGCTTTATACTAAATCTGGAGCAGTCAATTTAGTACCTTTAATTAAATTCTCATTTATGTGTCGGCCTTTACTGACATGAAATCATGGCAAGGGCTAATGACAATGATAAAAGATGGATGTTTCATACATATTCATAAAGAAGACAGAAAGACGTATTAGAACACTACATACAGAACAGTCAATATATGAAGGAATTGAACTTACACACCAATTTAACATGAAAGTTTGACAGTTGTTGTCTGGGGGTGGGGCGGGGGGGGGGTCTAAAAGGGATAACATTTGTTGATATAATTAATGGACGATCCCAAATAATAGTGGTGAACTGGTACAAAAAAAGAAGAAGAAAAAAAACAGTAATCCCTTTCAACTGCTATAGACGGCTTGCAGCTAAGTTAATCTCCATGGCGACTGCTGTAAATGGTGCAGAAAAGCAAATACTCCCACTGAGTCCTATATTTTGTCTCCGCAACATCAGATTAATAAAATATAAGACCACATTAAAATTACTACCCACATATATTCATTTCTATAGGTATATCTCCTCTTCTCCCCCCCCCCCTTTTTGTGCTTGATAATTACCATTACGAAAAAGTGACATAAAGGCAATAAAAAGGTAAACATGAGCCAGAATTTCCTACAGCAGAGGTGGCATTGTTAACATCGTTAGTATCCTTTGGCACATGTATGGGGCGGTATAATTACTGTCTTCCCCCGCACACCATTAATACTAACTACGCCACTGCATATTTTGTTCCATGACGATGACATTCATATAAACTAGGGGGTGGCCAACATCGTCTCTACGTTACTTCTGTGCATCTCTCAATGTACCATTTTTAAAATAATGTAATTACTTTCGCTCAATAAATAAAGTTAAATTGACTATGGTCATTTTTTCTTTCTGCCGTATAAAACCAGAGTGCGGCTCTCATTGACACCATCGTGAGTATTCTATTATTGTATAACGGTAACCTAAATATTAAAGTTTAAAAGACGCCACTCAAACAAAAAACGAATTTACCAAAAGAAGAAAATTAAGTTAAATGAGCCACTACTTTTTTCTTTTTTAACAAGATGAGAAGTCATGACAATTACAAATAAAACTACTCTCTCAGTATAACATTACATGTAATTGTAGCCGGCGCATGTAGCTATCATTTGAGAATCTTTAAGTCTATTAATAGAAACAGACAGTCAGCTGATTTAAACAGTAAAATTTCGGAGTCGTGTTATGTATATCAGATTCAGAACAATCACTTCTGTGGCATTTTCATGACTTTGTCTTAGTCGTAGGGGTAAAGAACTAAAATTTCCAGTCACTTTTTTTTGTTTGATAAACCATTAGCCCGTGTTTTCATGATTAGAACAAGTGAGTATTTCGTAAATATCATTCAATTCATACAAAATTTAATTAATATTTGTATTGCTTCATTATAATAATAACTTATTAAGATGAAGCAATAAAAAATTAAAAAATTTAAAGAGTTACTTGGTCTTGAGTGCTAGACTAGAGACAGTGACGGTAAACTTAAACGTCACATTTTATGGAAATAAGACTAAGAGGTTGAAACAGAGGTGATTATTACTAATTACACCTCTATAGTCTATAGTATAGACTATTTCAGACTCTTAGACGGTAATGGTAATATCACTAGATAGCGACCAAAAACTATTTTGATATATATTATTGATACTTTACCTCTATAAACATTCCAAAATCATAGTATTATTGTTATTTATCAAAATAATACGAATTTTTTTTTTATAAAATGTGCTTAAATGCATTAAATAAATTGGAAAAAAGGTCCTCTATATTCTATATATTCCCCTTGAACAATAATTAGGTTTATTAGCTAGGTGAGAGGGCCGCAAAATAATCTTATTCTTTAGGTCTGTATAGTACGCTAGTTCTTACCATGCAATAATAAGATAAAAGTTGTAATTATGCTAAAAATTAGGCCAAATTATTACATTTTTTGCAACTCACTTCTAATCAACTGTTAACCCACTAGTAGGTCGAGAGATAGTAGGTTAGCTGGTGAAGCTGTAACTATAACAAATATAACTGAATAACAAACACATAGTTCAGCAGGCATTTAACTTAGTATTTATTTGCATAATTCATTTCAGAATGTCACAACTGATCCCCTTTGTGTTTCTTAGCTTATTTATGAGGTGAGAATTTTTAAAAATAAAATGTGTAGTTTAAATAGGCTCTTAATATTTTAGCAATCAGAAGTATTAGTACACATCATTAATGTTTAAAGGTCATCATAATATATTTCAATAGATGATATACATTTTATTGTCATTTTGTAGAAATGTTCTTTTTATCCTTAGTTTTTTTTAACTAACCACCTGAAACAAATATTAATATTTATTTGCTGTGTGGGCTTAATTGTTTTTCTTCTGATATTTAAATAGGCAAAATATTAATGTGGACAATTTACTCTAACCCTATTTAGAAAAAAACTTTGCAGGATTCGTTTTAATAGATGTTATCACCAAAATTTATTATTCTCAGTCTCTGTGGAGCTGCACCAAGACCAAATATCGAAGCTGATAAAAAACATAATGATGACTGGGAATTTTTACTTCTGGCCCAGTTCTGGCCATCAACATCATGTATTTATTTTAGGGAATCCGTAAGTTTTAGCTTTAAGTTGGTTATTTTAAATGATTATTGCTATAAAAAAAAAACAGATTTTTTTTAAGCAGGCGTCTAGAATGAATAATGAGGTGTATGAGATTCCTCTGATTTATTCCTGAACATATCTGTAAGGCAAGTAGGCTGTGGTATGGTCCAATCTTTAGATATCGTCACATGGCCAATCTTGCTTCTCTTAGTTGATTATTTGTCTGCCAGCTGTTTACTATTGCATAGTTGAGGCACATATGGCCTTATTCACTGTTTAAGGGATAGAGGAGTTATGAAAATTATCACAAATTTGTTTTAAGGTTGCACTTCCGTTTGTCATATTCCTTCCTTCTTATAAGACTCACAACAATGGAAAATGTTTTGCTTGCCATTTTAGTTTGATATAGTTTTAATAGAAACCTTCTGTTACCAGATTATAGAGAAATGTCAGAGTGTATAATTTTATTTTAGTGCACTCATTAAATAAAGAATGGTCAGAATGTAATAAAAAAAAATTGTTTTAAAAGTTTCTGCAGTTCCCCATAGTTTTTGTGTGTTGTTTCTGTTAATAATTGATTTGCAAGCCTTACAAAAACATATTTAGTGAATAATTATTTGTTTAAACCTTATTGTTACATTTATTACAGCTAATGTATTACTTTTTAAATTTCAGGGTTGTGATGTACCAGAGCAGGTCCACAACTGGACTGTTCATGGCTTATGGTGAGTATTTGATAGTTCAAAAATGATTTTATTGCTCATGGCGAGTATTTATAGTTCTACCAGTCTTAGCTTTTTTATGATTGGGGCAGCTTTACACAGTGCATATGTCTGGAAGCAATAATTTTTTCATTTAATATTTTTAGGCCATCTCGTTTAGGAGAGTCCCAGCCTGAAAATTGCAATGAATCTATGCCGTTTAATTACACACTTATTGAGGTAATTTCAAACTTGTATTTCGTTTAAATAGGGAACAATTATCTTACTTAAAATGTGCTAATAGTTAGAAAAATTCCTGTTTTAATGTTGTACATGTATATATTTTTTTTTAGAGTTTAAGATCAAGGCTAAATGTACAGTGGCCATATTATAATAAGAGTGGGGAGAGAACATACTTATGGTAAGAGATCTGACACAAATACTTTTGTTACATGTATAATGCTTTCTTGAAAAAGTCTTTGAAAATGGTATCCATTTTTGAAAATTAATGTTAAAAGAATAAAAAAAAATAGGTTTATAATTTTCAATTACTTACCAGTTTCATCACTTCTTAAGTATTTATATTGGTGAATATTAACAACACTTTCATCACCTCTTAAGTATTTATATTGGTGAATATTAACAACACTTTCATCACCTCTTAAGTTTTTATATTGGTGAATATTAACAACACTTTCATCACCTCTTAAGTTTTTATATCACTAAATATTTATTATTTACAAAGCGATAATAAACCTTTTTCCCAATGACTTGTGGAATCTTCATTTTATTATGAATTACATTTTTTTTGTGTGCAAGCTTATTATTTTCGCTTTTTTTTCAGAAACCCTGAACAAACATTAATTATTTTCTTGAAAGTTATAAAAATCCAAATTTTAAAATGTATGAAAAGCAATATACAATTTGTGGAAAGAATAGTCATTTGTCTTTTAGGGGAAAAATGTTATAAGTCAAAATCTTTAATTCTGCTGAATTCTTTTAAAAGTGCACTAAAGTTACATTGTGAAAAAAATTCAACATTTAAAAATCTTCCTGCAGCGTTAATCCCTTATATTTTTGCTGTTTTTTTCCACTGACCATCTATATCCGAACTTAAAGTAAATGTAAGTAAAGCACTTGTAGTCTTCTTGATGGCATTTTCCCATAACATGTAGATGGGGGGGGGGCATCATGCCCCGGGCGCTACTCACAAAGGGGCGACAAATGGTATATTTTACATATAACATTGTATGATTTTTGAATTGGGGGGGGGGCGTTAAAAAGGTATTAAAAAGGTATTAAAAAGGTATTGTGCCCCGGGCGTGAGTTATGCTCGCTATGGCACTGACTATTAGTGTAGAATTGCTGCCATCAGCTGGCAATTTAGCCTGATTTCTAAGTCTTAATACAGCCAGTGGTTCTCAACCTTTGACTTCATTCAAAAAAATATCCTGTTTCTTTACCAAATGTAATTATTCTTATTTATATACATGCTTTTTTACACAGTGTTTGTATGTTTATTTATATTCATTCTGCATTAAAAAAAAATTACTGTAAAAACCTTTTTTTTTTAGCTGATGTTCTAAGCATAAAAAAATATATTTCAGGGAGCATGAATGGAACAAACATGGCACTTGTGCAAATGATTTGCCTATACTGAGTGGAGAGATGAATTATTTTGCTCATGCCTTAAATCTCTACCAAAATATCAACCTATCTGGGTCAGTTAAATTTATGTATATTATCTATAATGTAATCTATTTAACATTGCTGATCTCACTGGTTTGACCTAAATCATTTTCATTGCCTTTTCCTAATCTAGATTATGGATATGCATAAAATAAGAAATAAAATATTTCATTTTTATTGAAAAAGTATTTATCTACATGTTCATGTTTTCACAGTTTATCAAGAGGTCATTAAACTAAAGTTAATCTTGAATCAATTGTGACCCACTAGCATGGTTTCTTTATGACAATAAATTTTACATTTTGAGTATTTGTTATACCATTTAGGAACATTTACCATTTACCCAACTTGTGATCAAACATAAATAATCATAAAATAAATATGTAGACTAATAAATTTTTTGAAAAAAAAAAGAAAAAGCAAAATTTTAAAAATCTAATCCTTGCCAGTCAGTATTTGGATCAGTATATTCTTGATTGATATTTTCAAGCAAGCTTTTCTAAACCAATGTGTAAATAAATATGTCTATCTTTCTTGTGAAAAGAAAATTTAATCCATGTTTTATAATATAAATGTAACAATATTTTAACCATAAAATAAAAATGTTTAAAATGTTACAGTTTAATATTATTATTGTTTCAGTGTTTTAAAAGAAGCTCAGATTGTTCCATCGCAAGACAAAACATACTCAGTAAGAATTGTTTCTCTGCTGCTTCTATAAACAATTTAAATGATAAGGCTAAGCTGTATTTTCTGTATTGATAAAAATATTATTTTACAGAAGATTTTACAGAATGTTGCAGCTTTCATTAAATCTGTACAATAATACTATCTTTGGAATTCCAATACAAATTTAATGGCTGATGCTTCATTCAAAATCTAAACAAAATGTAGACGTTGGTAAATTTGTTTAGCGTAGTTAAATTTTTAAAGCTGATATAATTTCACAATGAGGTTTAAGTATCTAAATTTTTGTTTGCAGGCACAGGCGATCTATAATGCAGTGGAGTCACACTTTCAAGTGAAACCCAATATAGTTTGTTATTTTGATAGAGACGTAAGTATTCATTCTTTTTTCTCCCTTAATTATTTATATTCTTCTTGAAAGTTAACACTATTGAAGTGATTTTAGCCAGACTGAACCTAGCCCCCTCTCAGGTATAAAATTTGGCAAATGTGTTAACTAACAAATGACCTTTGTATTTATTCACTCATTTAAATAACAAATGTCATTTAAATTTATTCACTGCCATTTAACTAACAAATGACATTTGTATTTATTCACTGTCATTTAACTAACAAATGACATTTGAATTTATTCACTGTCATTTAACCAACAAATGACATTTTCACCACTTCAGTATTATTGGTATATAAATGGAATGGTATTTTCAGAGTCCGTCCAGGTGCTGCAGAGACTAGTTACAATAGATTATGACTGTCATAGTCAACAAACATATGAAATCTTGAAAAATAATAATACACAACATAAGTGTCATTTTTAATGTGCATTAATTAATCTTTAATATTAGAAGTATAACAAAATTATATCCCGTTTTAACAAATGAGTATTAAATGTTCCTTGGATGTCTAATATTGTTATCTTTTTTTTTCTGTTTCAATTAAATTTCATTACAGGAACAATATTTGATCAGATTATTTACTAATTCAATAAGTGTAAATAGTAAAGTAAATAATCCCCAATAAACCCTGTACAGACCATCAGGTTCAGATAAAGTTGAGTTCATCTGCTTCTGTGTGTGTGAAGTCCCTGTAAGGATAAGATGAAATCTCTTAGATCCTATAAACCACTAATGGGACGGTTTTTATGGTGCCCTTCTTTCATCCCCACCAGAGCCAATAGTGCAATGGCCATGGAGGCACCACGGAAGAAATATCGGGAACTCGAGCCAAGACCTGAAAAATTTCCATGGTCCACACCGGAGATCGAACCAGGTACCTTCATGTCGACAGTCGAGCACTTTACCTACGACCATCTGCCCCCTATCTGTTTCTGTAGCCACATGTATGCTACGACATTGTGTGGCTTGTACAATCCTCAACTCTATTTTCTCAAACAAATATTAGGTACCCATTTTTAAGCTGGGTGGACTTTAGAATATTGATTTGACCTTATAAAAATCCTGGCACTCACCAGGTGAATGAATTCCTCTACCATACTGCCACCCAATCTTTCACTAATTCAGTAACTTGAAACAATCATTTTTATTTTACAGTTTAAATTATTTTATGTACTATAAGAGATAGTATCATTGTGTAATTCATAGTTTTCTTTCTTTCATTGAAGAATGAAACCTATTATTTAGAAGAAATTTGGCTGTGCTTCAATAAAAATCTAACCATGCGTGACTGTGATGTTGTCCATAACAACACTAAAAGAGGTTCCACTTCCCTGAAGTTTTCTAGTGAAAGAAACCCACCCATTGAAAACTTGACAAGTTACATTAAAGATTGTCCTCGAAATGGAAATGTCAACTATCAGCCTATTCCAAACAGAATACAGAAATAACCATTGTCAGAGCGTGGAATCAACCAGTTTTAGAACACAGAATAAATCATTCATTGTACAGGAATTTAACAACTGTTGGACTTAAATTATGGGATGTTTTGTGATGTTGCAGATGAGAATTATTTTTACAATTTTTTACTATTTCAAAAATACTCTTGACCTTTTGTTTAGACCAGTTGGTCACGACCCTCACTTTGAGAACAACTGATCTAGACTGTTGGTTGAAATAATTTCTATAGACTATTAAACCTATGGCTTACTGTAAAACACTGAAGTTTTCAAGGAATCAAAATATTTTAATTCTTTCACTCAGATCACTTTGCTAATTTGATTGCACACGGGTTTCTTTATGTTTAGAACATGACACATTTTTTGAAGACATTTTATGAGGTTCATATATTTAGTATACACATTTATGTATATAGCGAGAGGGAGTTATGTGACTTTAACTATATTATATATTAGTATATAATGATTTGTTGCCACTGTGAGTAATTGTCTTTTAAATACATGCACATTTGACATGCAGATTCCTGGCCCTGTTTATCTCCCCTGGCTCAAGAATGAATCAAAAGAGATTCAATCTTTTTCTCTTGTTTAGATTCAGACAATAAAACTGTTAGGGGTAACACAAGTTTGAGTTTTTATGTTTATATGCGACTTCCTTTTTACATGAACATATCACAATATTTTATCATTTGTTTTTTAATTCAGTACATGCACCATGACATTCCATTAGATTTTAAATTCTAAAAATCTGTTCAATTCTAATGCAGAAAATAATTTTTATTTCAATTAAAAGTCTTTAAATAGGTTAATTTTGCAACATCTTTAATGAAAATGTATACATTTCTTGCTTGTTGTGTAGCTTTATTTAAAAAACATTGTCTTCAATAAAAATATAATATAAAAGTTACAAAATAATTGACATTGTCTTGGTTCCTAGTGGTTGTAATATAGATCAGCCTAAGAAATAAATTCCTAAATGTTACTAGATAATTGTTTGTGTAAATATCTGCAGATTCTAATCTTTTATCACGGTATAATTATGTGATAAAAATATATTGATGACCCAATGAGCTATTTACATAATCTATTATTTCATGAAGGTGATGATGTTTTATCTCTTGACCTCATTGCCACTATTTTTGCAGTGCTATATTCTTACCATGCTCACCATATATAAGACTGCAACTGGCACTGAGGCACCATGGAAGACATATATGAGTGAAGTTGCTGGGCTCCAACCCATGAACAAACAAAGCACCGCTGAGTCATTCACCCTATCATTATACGAGTCATTCACCAAATCATACCACTGAGTCATTCACCCAATCATTATATGAGTCATTCACCCAATCATTCACTGAGAAATCCATACTGTATTTAGTCATTGCTTTAGTAGAGTTTATTTAAAAGTGGAAGAGAGAATGAGACAGAGATTTTGTTTCCTTTTGCTGTGCTATTTTAAGATTTTTTTACTATACGTAACAAATTTAAACAAAACAAAGTAATTTGGCTGCTCAAAAATTATTGTTACATTGACAAACCTAATTAGTTATTAGAGTTATCAATTTTCATTAATAACAAAAGTAAAAAAAAAAATTCTCTTTTTACCGCAATAGGGACTTAAAGACATAATAAATAAAAAAAATGAATTGATTGATCTACATTCTGGTAATCATTTTACTTGATATTACAAAACAAACATGTATAATGGGACACGCCGCTACACGCCTTAAAGATTTAGGTCAGTGAGTTTGGTGCTAAGTCAATGACTTATAGAATACATAGGACTCAAGTTATAAACTAACACATTTCATTGTAAAATAAAATATTTGCATGGCGGGAGGTGATAGTGTGGGCTACACCAGGGGCAGAGGTAGACCCCCGGGGCCCCACCCTCAGTTGCATTTTAAAGAATTAGGCGGCAAGCGTCGGGGGACACTGACGATTGTTTGGTTTCAGTGAGAGTCAAAGGAGCGGCCATCTTGAAACTAAATACCTATGAAGTAAAAGTAAAGTTCCCTTAGCCTTAAAGGGCTATCGGGGCAGGTAAAGTGTAGAGTTCATCTCTCTAGTAACCTCTGTACACAACACCCTGCCGCCTTTACTTTCCCAACTTAAAGCTGGGTGGACTTGTGGGACTTCAACAGACTATTAATAGGACCTGGAAAATTTCTCTTGGTTCTCACCGAGGATCGAACCCAGGACTCTCAGGTTGACAGTCACACACCTATACCAGTTAGTCATCCGTTTCACCTATACTTTAGGTAAATTGAAGACTCAAATTAAACTCATGTTGTTTTTTGTTGGTAAGAGTTCATAAATATTTCTGTCATTTGGAACTCAGTAATAATACTATAGATACATGCAGTGAAAACAAATCACAGTAAGTTAGCTTCTTTCAAATAATAATAAACATCAGTATTGAAAGTGATTCTGTCTATAATATTATAATCTATAGGCCTATATCACGTGTGCTCATTTCTATACTTGAAAGCTGTTCTACAAATATCAACACAATATTCAGCGCCTTACATGTCGAGAGTTAATTATACATAGAAGCTTGCGAATTTATTATTACACAAAGCGCGGAGTTGAAGCTACGTTCACTGGCTGAAAGTCCTCCGCGTCCATAGCCACCGTGCGTATTGCCTAGTAACCAGCGTGGCACAAAGTGTGCTAGTGACAGCACTGTGAACTTCTGCGTCAGTCAAAAGCACAAACAGACACTCTCACATTGCTGCTGGCTGATCCCGGGATACACGAAGTTCTAGTCAGGTGAGTAAATATACTCAGTCTCACTATGTAAATATTTCCGCGTCTTCGACATTTTATGTCTTCTTCTATAGATCTTTTTTTTCATTGGTTAATAAGGATTTTTTTGATTGTTTATTTACCAAGTGAAACTAAAGAGACGTATTTTGAAATTGTCAATGTTATTTTCTATCTATCTATCTATCTATCTATCTATCTATCTATCTATCTATCTATCTATCTATCTATCTATCTATCTATCTATCTATCTATCTATCTATCTATCTATCTATCTATCTATCTATCTATCTATCTATCTATCTATCTATCTATCTATCTATCTATCTATCTATCTATCTATCTATCTATCTATCTATCTATCTATCTATCTATCTATCTATCTATCTATCTATCTATCTATCTATCTATCTATCTATCTATCTATCTATCTATCTATCTATCTATCTATCTATCTATCTATCTATCTATCTATCTATCTATCTATCTATCTATCTATCTATCTATCTATCTATCTATCTATCTATCTATCTGTTATTCTGTCTGTCTAATCTATATGTCTCTCTGTCTTTCCGTGCCAACATACAGATGTAACTGATAGATCCTAACCAGTAAACCCTCCAAACCCCTTCCCCCTCCTTCATGGATCGACCAACTATACTTGATTACAGGATAGAAAAAGAATTTTTTTTAAACTCCGCCATGTTTGTCAGAAATCAATAGATTAAATCCTTCCTTTTAGTTGTGTTAAATAAAACAATTTATTATTATTATAATATATATATATATATATATATATATATATATATATATATATTGTTACAACTGTCTTTAGACGTTATGGTATTATGGAGTTGTTATCTGTCAACTGGCTTTATGAATACATATTTAATACATATTTAAAATGTGTCAACTTACTACACAGTCCTTCACGCCAACCATCAACGTTCCTCTTAGAAACTGAACTTGATTATAGGGAAATTTCAACAAACCAATCAGGGAAAAGAAAACCTAACTAATTACACCAGTAGCGCGTTATCGGCCACTGTGGGTGTTGGCTGAGGCAACCGCCACAGGCTCCGCTCTCTAGGGATGAGATATAGCTGTAGATCGGAAAACAGATACGGCGAATGGCCCTCGAGATATTCATAGGCACCGCATTGGGGCGCTGGTCTCGTCTCCTAAAGTATTAAACCATAATGTTAAGGTCACCTTGGATTACACGTGTCCCCTCAAGCCCCCTCCACACACTAAGTGTATGTAAGCAGTAAAAAAAAAAATCAAGGTAGAAAACTGCGGGTAAGTAATGCTGTTTGAATTCGTACCGGGGGCGTGGTTGGGGGGGGGGAAAGGGGGCAGGGCGTGCTAATTGACCATGAACATTTCATTGTTTTAAGTTGTTGTATTGGGACCAACGTACACCGGTTAGCCATTGGGTATGAGTGTATATAAAGTAAAAAAAAAAGTAAAGTTCCCTAAGCCCTAAAGGGCCATCGGGGCAGAGGAAGTGTAGAATTCATCTGTTTCTATAACCTCGGCATGTGAAGGGATTGTGTGGTTAGCACAACACCCAGCCGCCTTTACTCCCCCAAACTTAAAGTCAGGTACCCATTTAAAGCTGGGTGGACTTGTGGGACGACTTTTGAAACAAATTTCACCTGGAAAAATTCCACATGGTTCTCAACGAGGATCGAACTCATGTAGACAGTCTAGTATCTACACCACTCGGCCATCCGTCCCACTATGAGTGTATATGTCACGGCCCAAATGTTTGCTAACCGGTCGAGCTACAAACGCATTGGGTGCGCTCTCAGATCCCTGCATGTGTGGGACCGTCACAACGACCAAGTTTAGTTCTTTTGATTTAATGTGCCGGCATTTAAAACTGTGGTAAATGTGTATTTGTAAACATCGTTTTTTTTACAAAGTGGGTGGAGTAGGCCGGGGGGAGGGGTGTTTTCTTGTGGGCACGAGGGCCTCAATCGATACTAGTACATTTCTTTGTACATATTAGTGGATTGGCCGCTATAAATAGAATGTCTCCAAGCCGAGAAAAAAGAAATAAGGAAAAAAATATATTCAATAAAAAAAAATGTCAAAATTTGTTCCTGGAACAAATAAAACGTTACAAAAATGTTTCAATTGCGAAACGCAGTAGCTACGGTTCGGTCCGACCGAACCCGTATTTTTTTTTCGGGTACCAGCCATACTTATTATTGCATGTTTTTTCTTGTTTTCGGGGCTAGGGTTAGGAATAGGGTTAGGGTCCAGCTATAATATAGATAGATATCTAAATAGAGCGGCCGAGTCGCTGCACTGAGCTATATAACAACATATAAGTCACTGCACTAACCCTATTCCTAACCCTATCCCTAACCCTAATCCTAAACCTATTCCTAACCCTAACCCTAGCCAAGAAAACAAAAAAATATCCCCGGAAACAAAATATGCAATAATAAGTATGGCTGGTACCCTATAAAAAAAAATACGGGTTCGGTCGGACCGAACCGTAGTCACTGCGATTGCGGTGCGAAAAACACGTTTGGTCGCTCCATCCTTGCCAGGTTTAATGAAAGTGCAAAACAAACTCTGCAATTATCTGGCCATCAGATGGGTCGGCGAAATAAAGCCAAATCAAATTTACAAGTCATGTAATGGAGAACTCTTGATCGATTTGATTTAAACTATATCTAACTCAGAATTGACTACATAAAAAAAATGAAGTAAATTCTCGCCTTATAACATCTACCAAAAATTGTTGATCGATTTGATTTAAGCTAACCAGGAGAGGATTAAAGTTGGTTGGGTCTTCGGTTACTAGAAAATATAAGGCTTTTTAAAAAGAGATATTAGATATGTATCTTTTTATCATCTACTGAAATTAAAAATGCGATATTGTCTTGCGCTGTTGTCTGAGAAAATCTGTACAAGCGAATATGTAATAAGTGAAGCTATTTTTGTTCTTAGAAATATTTATTAGACAGTTTAACATAGTTTTCGTTTAAGAAATAATCACGAGTATAAAATCAGATATTCTCAAAACTTATGTCTGGAATTAAAACTGTTGAAACAATTATTATTTTTTACCTTTAGATCCTTTTAATTAGCAAATATCTGCTTGATTTCCCAAGATAACATAATACAAGTAAAAAAATAATTGTGGAAATATAGCCAACTCGAAGAGGAAATCATTTAATTCGAAAATTCACGAGTTCTTTATTGGCAGAAACAAAACGCACAATTAGATAGAAATCACCAGTTTGACTTCTGGAAAACGAACTGAATATTCAAAAACAATTTTTAATAGCTAGTCAAGACACCTTTTCCCTATTAAAGAAAGTGTGGATGCCAATTAGTATCTAGTTATATTTATCAAATGACAAAGCTATTTAAGAAAATAAACTGAAAGTAATATGTCATATATTCAAGAAAGAAAACTGGAAGTAATTTGTCCTAAATTTGAGAAAGTAAATTGGAAGTAATATGTATTAAATTTAAGAAAGTAAACTGGAAGTAATATGTCTTAAATTTAAGAAAGTAAACTGGAAGTATTATGTACTAAATTTGAGAAAGTAAACTGGAAGTAATATGTCACTGGATTACTTAAATTGACAATCACAAGTTGACTACATTAAACTAATAATCGATATTAGCGTCCTCGTTTTTTTAATCATTATATTTTCTATACTTATGGTATGATATGTTGAATTTTAGAAAAAAACCAAGAACAACTGGGTTTTGGGCGGGGTGGATATACGGGCGGGCGTAAGAGTGTCACATTGTATCTGATTGGGTCCAAAAACTTGAGACTCATTGCTTGATAAGAATATCTCGTAATGAAATCTGGAGCTGATCGATTCATTGGGTTGATCTATTGATTGTTACTTCAAGATGGAGGCGGAAGTTCTTTCTCGGTCAGTTAGAAAAAGGTCGATTCGATGGACTACGCTTTCAAAAAAAATATATCATCTTGATTGCCAGAATTATCTTATACGCTCCAGTTGGAACTATTTCTAAACGCGTACACAGTTTTTGTTCTTTAAGGAAATATCATTCTGTAATTGTGATTCACAACAGTAAATAAAACAACAACAACTGCAACAACATAGTAAGTTTTGTAAGTAAATTATACACTAGAAACCTTTTACTGAATTAACTTTCAGCGGTAACTGACTGTAATTTATGTAAAAAAAATTATTGGACACAATTTACAACGTTTACTTCATCCCCAATGTTTTATTACCTAGAAATTATTACATTTACGATTATTTTTTTTTATCATTGATATTCCCCCCCCCCACATCCCCCCACTCTCTCCCCGCAAACCGCTGATTGTAGCTGTAGCATTCCTTATACTTCCACCCCCCTCCCCTTTCTACTTTGCCTCTTACAATTTATTATCAGTTGTCACCGAAACTAGATAGATACCATGGATATCTAAATATCACCATGATAGATACCTGGATATCTAGATATAACACCATGATAGATACCATACGTCATTATAAGGACATGGGGCCCCACTGGGACTTCAAGACTTCAATGTTCTCCGACATGGGGAATTATAGTTTTGGGAGAGCACACGTCACACATTCACCCCTCCCCCCACCACTCACCTTTTCAAAGTTACAGACGAAGGCGCTTCACAACATATTCACAAAAGAACACGGTACAAAACATTATCTGTAGACAAACACAAAAGTCTAGTTTGATTAACACAATATCAGTTCCATACCAACATTTCATTCACTATTCTATGGTTGATTAACACAATATCAGTTCCATACCAACATTTCATTCACTATTACAGGGGTGGGCAAACTACGGCCCGCGGGACGCATGCGGCCCGTCTGAGTATATTGTGCGGCCCGTATGCATGTATATGTTCGTACTTTAAAACGTGATGTGCATGTGTAATAAAGCGTGAATACTAAATAAAATAACAAATAAAAGGTTATTATCTTTAATTCATATTTTCATAGGTTGTAAATTGTAATTGAAGTAGACAAAATATATATGCGGCCCGCCAATAACAATCAAGTTTTCAATTTGGCCCTCCGTAGAAAAAGTTTGCCCACCCCTGCACTATTTTATGGTTGATTAACACAATATCAGTTCCATACCAAAATTTTATTCACTATTCTATGGTTGATTAACACAATATCAGTTCCAAAACAACATTTCATTCACTATTCTATGGTTGATTAATACATATCAGTTCCATACCAACAATTCATTCTCTATTCTATAGTTGATTAACACAATATCAGTTCCATACCAACATTTCATTCACTATTCTATGGTTGATTAACACACTATCAGTTCCATACCAACGATTCACTCACTATTCTATGGTTGATTAACACAATATCAGTTTCATACCAACGATTCACTCACTATTCTATAGTTGATTAACACAATATCAGTTTCACACCAACGATTCACTCACTATTCTATAGTTGATTAACACAATATCAGTTTCATACCAACGATTCACTCACTATTCTATAGTTGATTAACACAATATCAGTTCCATACCAACGATTCACTCACTATTCTATGACATACATTTACATTCTCTTACTAGTTCATGTTTATTTTTCCTCTACTAACCCTACTCACACAGACCTATATATAAAATTCAGACGATGTATAGATTATAATGCATGTGGGCTGTACACTGGCTAAGTACAGTATTTATATGACAGAAACACAAGTGCTTGTAGATGTACATGTTTGACACACACATAAAACACATACACACATAGTGTGTCCAATTTCTGTGCCTGTTTAAGACAAAGTTATTGAAACAAATCATGGCACTAGCAGGACCACCTGACACCAACACACACACCAACACACACCACACACCACCTGACACCAACACACACCACACACACACCACACACACACCAACACACACATGTACATACAGACAGTTGAAGTTACATTATTTTATTTTTTTCTCCATGTCAACCTAAAATTGCCAACTGGAATTAGACACGGGAATTCTACGGTCAAGTCAAAAAGAAATTTTTTTTTCTACAAGTCTATTTATAACTCTCACGAGGTATTGGATCAATAGAATAGCGAGTTAGTGAAATACTCAGTCTAGATAGATTAAACAAGTCTATTGTGGGTTAAAAACTGTTCGAACTAATCTACCTACCTATCAACCAATTAATCTATCTATCTATCTATCTATCTATCTATCTATCTATCTATCTATCTATCTATCTATCTATCTATCTATCTATCTATCTATCTATCTATCTATCTATCTATCTATCTATCTATCTATCTATCTATCTATCTATCTATCTATCTATCTATCTATCTATCTATCTATCTATCTATCTATCTATCTATCTATCTATCTATCTATCTATCTATCTGTCTGTCTGTCTGTCTGTCTGTCTATCTATCTATCTATCTATCTATCTATCTATCTATCTATCTATCTGTCTGTCTGTCTGTCTGTCTGTCTGTCTATCTATCTATCTATCTATCTATCTATCTATCTGTCTATCTGTCTGTCTGTCGGTTCGTCACCCTGTCTATCTGATACCGAAAGTTTCTAATCAAACAAAACCATAGCACCAGAAACAAATCAAACAGACAGACTTTTTCAGTATTCTCTATTGTATGCATTGAGCTACATGACTATATTTTGTATCATACACTAAACACATGACATCTTTTTTGAACGATCATATTACATCTCTACACACATCCAGATGTAATTCAGATATCCACCATCTATCCACTACATTCTATTTCATACACACATACACCATTTAACCACTACATTTTATTGCCTACCCACATACACAATTCAAACGCTACATTCCTTTGTCTAAATACCCATCAATATACACTATTTAAACATTACATTCCGTTGTCTAAATACCCATCAATATACACAATTTAAACACTACATTCCTTTGTCTAAATACCCATCAATATACACAATTTAAACACTACATTCCGTTGTCTAAATGCCCCATCAATATACACTATTTAAACACTACGTTATGTTGCCTATATGTCTACCATATACACCATTCAAATACTAAATTATGTTGTTTTGACTATCACATACACAACTAAAACTCTACATACCATTGCACTTGAAAGCTGCTTTCTATGACTCTGTGCCTTCACCCTCGATGAAGATCAATGTTGTCCAACGTAAACTAAAACACAGTTTTCGATGATAGATACAAATGTCTAACTTTAACTAAAAACTTTCTGCTAGATGAGTTCGATTGGGTCTCAAGAAATCATCTTTGTAGATTCATCAGTTGGGTGTCAAGAAATCATCTTTCTAGACTCATCAGTTGGGTCTCCAGAAATCATCTTTGTAGATTCATCAGTTGGGTGTCAAGAAATCATCTTTCTAGACTCATCAGTTGTGTCTCAAGAAATCATCCAGCCATTGAAGTCAAGTGTTGTTTGAACCAATCCTATATAGACCTACCAATGACATCACGAACTGTAAGATAGCAATACTGCTGCTATGCACATACATTTCTTTGTTAATTGATCGCTCGCTTTCGACAGTGCTATTTAATCTTGCCTCGCCTCTTGTAAAAACACCTGTGATTATGTGTTGATTTGATTTGACTTACAATTAAATCTGGTGTCTGAATAAAATTTGCCGTGAATCAAAATTTAAATATGATCCTCGAACCTTGAGCATTATTTAATTTTATTTATTGTAGGTGACTTATCCTTGTTAATTGTTGTAATTTGAATTTCGGAACAAAAATAATTACAATCCATGCACCTATTCTTTTCTTTTTTTTTTTGGAGGGGGTGGGGTGGGGGGTGGTAGACGATATATCTAGTTTATTGAAAATTATTGGTTGTTAGTTTAGTTGACAACGGTCACTGGTGTTAAGCTGTACGTACTTTCATAACCTCATTCTTGCTTTGAAAACATCCGACAGCCTCAAAGTCAATAGATTCCATTAACGCTATCGATTCTTACTATTAAATAAGTTATAAGTTTTATTCTGTGCATACTTTTCATACAGTTGCTTTTGATATTTTATAAAGTTCTTTTCTTTATAAGGTAAAATATTTTTTGTCCTCTAATTCTCACGCAATCAACATGTATTTCAGTTCTCTTTTGTTTTAACTCAGGTGTGAATTAGTCTTTTGTTTTAATTCAGGTGTGAATTAGTCTTTTGTTTTAATTCAGGTGTGAATTAGTCTTTTGTTTTAAATCAGGTGTGAATGAGTCTTTTGTTTTGATTCAGGTGTGAATTAGTCTTTTGTTTTGATTCAGGTGTGAATTAGTCTTTTGTTTTAATTCAGGTGTGAATTAGTCTTTTGTTTTAAATCAGGTGTGAATTAGTCTTTTGTTTTGATTCAGGTGTGAATTAGTCTTTTGTTTTGATTCAGGTGTGAATTAGTCTTTTGTTTTGATTCAGGTGTGAATTAGTCTTTTGTTTTGATTCAGGTGTGAATTAGTCTTTTGTTTTGATTCAGGTGTGAATTAGTCTTTTGTTTTGATTCAGGTGTGGATTAGTCTTTTGTTTTAATTCAGGTGTGAATTAGTCTTTTGTTTTAAATCAGGTGTGAATTAGTCTTTTGTTTTGATTCAGGTGTGAATTAGTCTTTTGTTTTAATTCAGGTGTGAATTAGTCTTTTGTTTTAAATAAGGTGTTAACTAGTCTTTTGTTTTGATTCAGGTGTGAATTAGTCTTTAGTTTTAATTCAGGTGTGAATTAGTCTTTTGTTTTAATTCAGGTGTGAATTAGTCTTTTGTTTTAATTCAGGTGTGAATTAGTCTTTTGTTTTAAATCAGGTGTGAATGAGTCTTTTGTTTTGATTCAGGTGTGAATTAGTCTTTTGTTTTTGATTCAGGTGTGAATTAGTCTTTTGTTTTAATTCAGTGTGAATTAGTCTTTTGTTTTAAATCAGGTGTGAATTAGTCTTTTGTTTTGATTCAGGTGTGAATTAGTCCTTTGTTTGATTCAGGTGTGAATTAGTCTTTTGTTTTAATTCAGGTGTGAATTAGTCTTTTGTTTTAAATCAGGTGTGAATTAGTCTTTTGTTTTAATTCAGGTCTGAATTAGTCTTTTGTTTTGATTCAGGTGTGAATTAGTCTTTTGTTTTGATTCAGGTGTGAATTAATCTTTTGTTTTGATTCAGGTGTGAATTAGTCTTTTGTTTTGATTCAGGTGTGAATTAGTCTTTTGTTTTGATTCAGGTGTGAATTAGTCTTTTGTTTTGATTCAGGTGTGAATTATTCTTTTGTTTTGATTCAGGTGTGAATTAGTCTTTTGTTTTGATTCAGGTGTGAATTAGTCTTTTGTTTTAAATCAGGTGTGAATTAGTCTTTTGGTTTGATTCAGGTGTGAATTAGTCTTTTGTTTTAATTCAGGTGTGAATTAGTCTTTTGTTTTAAATCAGGTGTGAATTAGTCTTTTGTTTTGATTCAGGTGTGAATTAGTCTTTTGTTTTGATTCAGGTGTGGATTAGTCTTTTGTTTTAATTCAGGTGTGAATTAGTCTTTTGTTTTAAATCAGGTGTGAATTAGTCTTTTGTTTTGATTCAGGTGCGAATTAGTCTTTTGTTTTAATTCAGGTGTGAATTAGTCTTTTGTTTTAAATAAGGTGTGAATTAGTCTTTTGTTTTGATTCAGGTGTGAATTAGTCTTTAGTTTTGATTCAGGTGTGAATTAGTCTTTTGTTTTGATTCAGGTGTGAATTAGTCTTTTGTTTTTATTCAGGTGTGAATAAGTCTTTTGTTTTGATTCAGGTGTGAATTAGTCTTTTGTTTTGATTCAGGTGTGAATTAGTCTTTTGTTTTGATTCAGGTGTGAATTAGTCTTTTGTTTTAATTCAGGTGTGACATAATCTTTTGTTTTAAATCAGGTGTGAATTAGTCTTTTGTTTTAATTTAGGTGTGAATTAGTCTTTTGTTTTGATTCAGGTATGGATTAGTCTTTTGTTTTGATTCAGGTGTGAATTAGTCTTTTGTTTTAATTCAGGTGTGAATTAGTCTTTTGTTTTGATTCAGGTGTGAATTAGTCTTTTGTTTTGATTCAGGTGTGAATTAGTCTTTTGTTTTGATTCAGGTGTGAATTAGTCTTTTGTTTAAATTTAGGTGTGAATTAGTCTTTTGTTTTAATTCAGGTGTGAATTAGTCTTTTGTTTTGATTCAGGTGTGAATTAGTCTTTTGTTTTGATTCAGGTGTGAATTAGTCTTTTGTTTTGATTCAGGTGTGAATGAGTCTTTTGTTTTGATTCAGGTGTGAATGAGTCTTTTGTTTTAATTCAGGTGTGAATTAGTCTTTTGTTTTAAATCAGGTGTGAATTAGTCTTTTGTTTTGATTCAGGTGTGAATTAGTCTTTTGTTTTAATTCAGGTGTGAATTAGTCTTTTGTTTTAAATAAGGTGTGAATTAGTCTTTTGTTTTGATTCAGGTGTGAATTAGTCTTTAGTTTTGATTCAGGTGTGAATTAGTCTTTTGTTTTGATTCAGGTGTGAATTAGTCTTTTGTTTTAATTCAGGTGTGAATTAGTCTTTTGTTTTGATTCAGGTGTGAATTAGTCTTTTGTTTTGATTCAGGTGTGAATTAGTCTTTTGTTTTGATTCAGGTGTGAATTAGTCTTTTGTTTTAATTCAGGTGTGACATAATCTTTTGTTTTAAATCAGGTGTGAATTAGTCTTTTGTTTTAATTTAGGTGTGAATTAGTCTTTTGTTTTGATTCAGGTGTGGATTAGTCTTTTGTTTTGATTCAGGTGTGAATTAGTCTTTTGTTTTAATTCAGGTGTGAATTAGTCTTTTGTTTTGATTCAGGTGTGAATTAGTCTTTTGTTTTGATTCAGGTGTGAATTAGTCTTTTGTTTTGATTCAGGTGTGAATTAGTCTTTTGTTTTGATTTAGGTGTGAATTAGTCTTTTGTTTTAATTCAGGTGTGAATTAGTCTTTTGTTTTGATTCAGGTGTGAATTAGTCTTTTGTTTTGATTCAGGTGTGAATTAGTCTTTTATTTTGATTCAGGTGTGAATGAGTCTTTTGTTTTGATTCAGGTGTGAATGAGTCTTTTGTTTTAATTCAGGTGTAAATTAGTCTTTTGTTTTATTCAGGTGTGAATTAGTCTTTTGTTTAAAATCAGGTGTGAATTAGTCTTTTGTTTTAATTCAGGTGTGAATTAGTCTTTTGTTTTAATTCAGGTGTGAATTAGTCTTTTGTTTTAAATCAGGTGTGAATGAGTCTTTTGTTTTGATTCAGGTGTGAATTAGTCTTTTGTTTTGATTCAGGTGTGAATTAGTCTTTTGTTTTAATTCAGGTGTGAATTAGTCTTTTGTTTTAAATCAGGTGTGAATTAGTCTTTTGTTTTGATTCAGGTGTGAATTAGTCTTTTGTTTTGATTCAGGTGTGAATTAGTCTTTTGTTTTGATTCAGGTGTGAATTAGTCTTTTGTTTTGATTCAGGTGTGAATTAGTCTTTTGTTTTGATTCAGGTGTGAATTAGTCTTTTGTTTTGATTCAGGTGTGGATTAGTCTTTTGTTTTAATTCAGGTGTGAATTAGTCTTTTGTTTTAAATCAGGTGTGAATTAGTCTTTTGTTTTGATTCAGGTGTGAATTAGTCTTTTGTTTTAATTCAGGTGTGAATTAGTCTTTTGTTTTAAATAAGGTGTGAACTAGTCTTTTGTTTTGATTCAGGTGTGAATTAGTCTTTAGTTTTAATTCAGGTGTGAATTAGTCTTTTGTTTTAATTCAGGTGTGAATTAGTCTTTTGTTTTAATTCAGGTGTGAATTAGTCTTTTGTTTTAAATCAGGTGTGAATGAGTCTTTTGTTTTGATTCAGGTGTGAATTAGTCTTTTGTTTTGATTCAGGTGTGAATTAGTCTTTTGTTTTAATTCAGGTGTGAATTAGTCTTTTGTTTTAAATCAGGTGTGAATTAGTCTTTTGTTTTAATTCAGGTCTGAATTAGTCTTTTGTTTTGATTCAGGTGTGAATTAGTCTTTTGTTTTGATTCAGGTGTGAATTAGTCTTTTGTTTTGATTCAGGTGTGAATTAGTCTTTTGTTTTGATTCAGGTGTGAATTAGTCTTTTGTTTTGATTCAGGTGTGAATTAGTCTTTTGTTTTGATTCAGGTGTGAATTATTCTTTTGTTTTGATTCAGGTGTGAATTAGTCTTTTGTTTTGATTCAGGTGTGAATTAGTCTTTTGTTTTGATTCAGGTGTGAATTAGTCTTTTGTTTTAATTCAGGTGTGAATTAGTCTTTTGTTTTAAATCAGGTGTGAATGAGTCTTTTGTTTTGATTCAGGTGTGAATTAGTCTTTTGTTTTGATTCAGGTGTGAATTAGTCTTTTGTTTTAATTCAGGTGTGAATTAGTCTTTTGTTTTAATTCAGGTGTGAATTAGTCTTTTGTTTTGATTCAGGTGTGAATTAGTCTTTTGTTTTGATTCAGGTGTGAATTAGTCTTTTGTTTTGATTCAGGTGTGAATTAGTCTTTTGTTTTGATTCAGGTGTGAATTAGTCTTTTTGTTTTGATTCAGGTGTGAATTAGTCTTTTGTTTTGATTCAGGTGTGGATTAGTCTTTTGTTTTAATTCAGGTGTGAATTAGTCTTTTGTTTTAAATCAGGTGTGAATTAGTCTTTTGTTTTGATTCAGGTGTGAATTAGTCTTTTGTTTTAATTCAGGTGTGAATTAGTCTTTTGTTTTAAATAAGGTGTGAACTAGTCTTTTGTTTTGATTCAGGTGTGAATTAGTCTTTAGTTTTAATTCAGGTGTGAATTAGTCTTTTGTTTTGATTCAGGTGTGAATTAGTCTTTTGTTTTGATTCAGGTGTGAATTAGTCTTTTGTTTTAATTCAGGTGTGACATAATCTTTTGTTTTAAATCAGGTGTGAATTAGTCTTTTGTTTTAATTTAGGTGTGAATTAGTCTTTTGTTTTGATTCAGGTATGGATTAGTCTTTTGTTTTGATTCAGGTGTGAACTAGTCTTTTGTTTTGATTCAGGTGTGAATGAGTCTTTTGTTTTGATTCAGGTGTGAATGAGTCTTTTGTTTTAATTCAGGTGTGAATTAGTCTTTAGTTTTAAATCAGGTGTGAATTAGTCTTTTGTTTTGATTCAGGTGTGAATTAGTCTTTTGTTTTAATTCAGGTGTGAATTAGTCTTTTGTTTTAAATAAGGTGTGAATTAGTCTTTTGTTTTGATTCAGGTGTGAATTAGTCTTTAGTTTTGATTCAGGTGTGAATTAGTCTTTTGTTTTGATTCAGGTGTGAATTAGTCTTTTGTTTTAATTCAGGTGTGAATTAGTCTTTTGTTTTGATTCAGGTGTGAATTAGTCTTTTGTTTTGATTCAGGTGTGAATTAGTCTTTTGTTTTGATTCAGGTGTGAATTAGTCTTTTGTTTTAATTCAGGTGTGACATAATCTTTTGTTTTAAATCAGGTGTGAATTAGTCTTTTGTTTTAATTTAGGTGTGAATTAGTCTTTTGTTTTGATTCAGGTGTGGATTAGTCTTTTGTTTTGATTCAGGTGTGAATTAGTCTTTTGTTTTAATTCAGGTGTGAATTAGTCTTTTGTTTTGATTCAGGTGTGAATTAGTCTTTTGTTTTGATTCAGGTGTGAATTAGTCTTTTGTTTTGATTCAGGTGTGAATTAGTCTTTTGTTTTGATTTAGGTGTGAATTAGTCTTTTGTTTTAATTCAGGTGTGAATTAGTTCTTTTGTTTTGATTCAGGTGTGAATTAGTCTTTTGTTTTGATTCAGGTGTGAATTAGTCTTTTATTTTGATTCAGGTGTGAATGAGTCTTTTGTTTTGATTCAGGTGTGAATGAGTCTTTTGTTTTAATTCAGGTGTAAATTAGTCTTTTGTTTTATTCAGTGTGAATTAGTCTTTTGTTTAAAATCAGGTGTGAATTAGTCTTTTGTTTTGATTCAGGTGTGAATTAGTCTTTTGTTTTAATTCAGGTGTGAATTAGTCTTTTGTTTTAAATCAGGTGTGAATGAGTCTTTTGTTTTGATTCAGGTGAATTAGTCTTTGTTTTGATTCAGGTGTGAATTAGTCTTTTGTTTTAATTCAGGTGTGAATTAGTCTTTTGTTTTAAACTCAGGTGTGAATTAGTCTTTTGTTTTGATTCAGGTGTGAATTAGTCTTTTGTTTTGATTCAGGTGTGAATTAGTCTTTTGTTTTGATTCAGGTGTGAATTAGTCTTTTGTTTTGATTCAGGTGTGAATTAGTCTTTTGTTTTGATTCAGGTGTGAATTAGTCTTTGTTTTGATTCAGGTGTGGATTAGTCTTTTGTTTTAATTCAGGTGTGAATAGTCTTTTGTTTTAATTCAGGTGTGAATTAGTCTTTTGTTTTGATTCAGGTGTGAATTAGTCTTTTTGTTTTAATTCTTTGCTTCAGGTGTGAATTAGTCTTTTGTTTTTTATTTTAAATCAGGTGTGAACTAGTCTTTTGTTTTGATTCAGGTGTGAATTAGTCTTTTGTTTTAATTCAGGTGTGAATTAGTCTTTTGTTTTAATTCAGGTGTGAATTAGTCTTTTGTTTTAATTCAGGTGTGAATTAGTCTTTTGTTTTAATTCAGGTGTGAATTAGTCTTTTGTTTTTAATTAGTCTTTTGTTTTGATTCAGGTGTGAATTAGTCTTTTGTTTTGATTCAGGTGTGAATTAGTCTTTTGTTTTGATTCAGGTGTGAATTAGTCTTTTTTTTAATTCAGGTGTGAATTAGTCTTTTGTTTGATTCAGGTGTGAATTAGTCTTTTGTTTTGATTCAGGTGTGAATTAGTCTTTTAGTTTTTGTTTTAATTCAGGTGTGAATTAGTCTTTGTTTCAGAAATCAGGTTGTTTTTGTTTTGATTCAGGTGTGAATTAGTCTTTTGTTTTGATTCAGGTGTGAATTAGTCTTTTGTTTTAATTCAGGTGTGAATTAGTCTTTTGTTTTGATTCAGGTGTGAATTAGTCTTTTGTTTTGATTCAGGTGTGAATTAGTCTTTTGTTTTGATTCAGGTGTGAATTAGTCTCTTGTTTTGATTCAGGTGTGAATTAGTCTTTTGTTTTGATTCAGGTGTGAATTAGTTCTTTTGTTTTGATTCAGGTGTGAATTAGTCTTTTGTTTAATTCAGGTGTGAATTAGTCTTTTGTTTTGATTCAGGTGTGGAATTAGTCTTTTGTTTTGATTCAGGTGTGAATTAGTCTTTTTGTTTTAATTCAGGTGTGAATTAGTCTTTTGTTTTAATTTAGGTGTGAATTAGTCTTTTGTTTTGATTCAGGTGTGAATTAGTCTTTTTGTTTTGATTCAGGTGTGAATTAGTCTTTTTTGTTTTAGATTCAGGTGTGAATTAGTCTTTTGTTTTGATTCAGGTGTGAATTAGTCTTTTGTTTTGATTCAGGTGTGAATTAGTCTTTTGTTTTAATTCAGGTGTGAATTAGTCTTTTGTTTTTAAATAAGGTGTGAATTAGTCTTTTGTTTTGATTCAGGTGTGAATTAGTCTTTTTGTTTTAATTCAGGTGTGAATTAGTGAATGAATTCTTTTGTTTTGATTCAGGTGTGAATTAGTCTTTTGTTTTGATTCAGGTGTGAATTAGTCTTTTGTTTTAATTCAGGTGTGAATTAGTCTTTTGTTTTGATTCAGGTGTGAATTAGTCTTTTGTTTTGATTCAGGTGTGAATTAGTCTTTTGTTTTGATTCAGGTGTGAATTAGTCTTTTGTTTTGATTCAGGTGTGAATTAGTCTTTTGTTTTAATTCAGGTGTGACATAATCTTTTGTTTTAAATCAGGTGTGAATTAGTCTTTTGTTTTAATTTAGGTGTGAATTAGTCTTTTGTTTTGATTCAGGTGTGGATTAGTCTTTTGTTTTGATTCAGGTGTGAATTAGTCTTTTGTTTTAATTCTGGTGTGAATTAGTCTTTTGTTTTGATTCAGGTGTGAATTAGTCTTTTGTTTTGATTCAGGTGTGAATTAGTCTTTTGTTTTGATTCAGGTGTGAATTAGTCTTTTGTTTTGATTTAGGTGTGAATTAGTCTTTTGTTTTAATTCAGGTGTGAATTAGTCTTTTGTTTTGATTCAGGTGTGAATTAGTCTTTTGTTTTGATTCAGGTGTGAATTAGTCTTTTATTTTGATTCAGGTGTGAATGAGTCTTTTGTTTTGATTCAGGTGTGAATGAGTCTTTTGTTTTAATTCAGGTGTAAATTAGTCTTTTGTTTTATTCAGGTGTGAATTAGTCTTTTGTTTAAAATCAGGTGTGAATTAGTCTTTTGTTTTAATTCAGGTGTGAATTTCAGTCTTTTGTGAAAACAAATATTTAAAAACCACCTATAAAACATAGTTAAAACATATATTCAACTCATATTAGTTTTATTTGTTGTACATGTTTAACACGGATTTTCTTTTTGTGTATTTCTGAAACACACACACACACACACACACACACACACACATATTGAAATTATAATTAAAATATTATAAGTTACTTGATTCTGTATCAGCGATAAGCTGGGTGTAATTAAATTCTATATTTTGGATATGAAACGTGAAACTGAATTGAAAGTTCACACAATTATTCAATTAAGATCTCCCCATTTCTGTATTAAAAAGATAATAAGAACACCCAAGAAACATAATACGGGTTCTGTTAAGTTTTGCACAAAAGTGACAACTATCAAACAAGAAACTAGAGTAGAATACGCAATATATATATATAGATATATGTACAGTGGATTCCGCTTAATTGGGACACCGCTTAAGTGGGACAGCCGCTTATTTGGGACAAAAAGCCTCGGTCCCGATGTGTCCCAATTAAGCGGAATCGACTGTGTGTATATATATATATATATATATATATATATATATATATATATATATATATATATATATGATAAGTTTCCCAATTTGGATAAAAAGATAGATTAAATGTCCACAATACGCTTCCTTATAGAATAATTTGTAAAATTTGTGGGATTTCTTTTAGCGATAAAAGGTCAATGAAGCATTTATCAATTGACTCAAAATGTTAAAAAAGATTTAATTAATATATATGTTAGATTTCACTCGGTAATGAGACTACTCTGCATCCTTCTCAGAGGACATTATAAATTATGGCCCGATACCGGACAATTAATCTTTGTTTTCAATGGATGGGGATGGGGGAAGGGGGGGACACCATATGGCTAGGACATTACAGGGGCTTAAACCGGCATTCTCTGTAGGACTAGAATTTACTATAAATACATTTGTTTTCATGCTTACTATCTAAAGTCTTTCTTTTTCTAACAAGAAAAAATAAAACAGTTTCACATGGAGACCATTAAAAAAATTGATAATTGTTTTTTACCCCACCCCCCTCTTCCCGGATGGTCATGTGGTAAAGTGCTCGACTGTCGTCCAGAGGGTCCCTGGTTCGATCTCCGGTGAAGACCAATGGATATTTCAGGTCATGGCTAAAGTCCCAACCGTATCCTCCGTGGTGCCTCCATGGCCATTGCACTATCGTCTATGGTGGGGACGGATGGTCGTGCGGTAACGCACCCGACTGTCGACCTGAAGGTACCTGGTTCGATCTCCGGTGAGGACCAAGGAAATTTTTCAGGTCTTGGCTCAAGTTCCCGATATATCTCCCGTGGTGCCTCCATGGCCATTGCACTATCGGCTATGGTGGGGATGAAAGAAGGGCACCATAAAACCGTCCCATTAGTGGTTTATAGGATCTAAGGGATTTCATCTCATCCTTACAGGGACTTTACACATCGTCTATGGTGGGAATGAAAGAAGGGCACCATAAAAATCATACCGTAGGTGGTTTATAGGATCTAAGAGATTTCATCTCATCCTTACAGGGACTTCACACACCAATACCACAAAGAGGTTGCATAAATGTATGTGTTGATTTTCTGATCAGTCAAATTTGAATTTTAACAGCATCATTCTGAAACGCATTGTTCAATAGACAAATAAATTCTCATACAGTGACTACAGTATGTACATAAGGTTCAAAGATAAACAATTCACCATACATAGACAAATAAATTCTCATACAGTGACTACAGTATGTACATAAGGTTCAAAGATAAACAATTCACCATTACAGTTTTGGATATTTAGAGAACAAGAAAGTCTTGTGTGACGCCCCATATAAATAGTTCTTTCAAATGTTGTCTCTATTTCTTTTTTTATTTCAGCCTGCCAGCGAAACATTTTGACCTGAGATGATTGTGCTGTGCAACATGAAGATATTGGAAATAAATTGACCAATGGTTGTGTTGTTTACCATACAGATATTGGTACTAAGTTGATTGGCGAATTTGCGGTTTACTATGAAGATATTGGAGCTAAGCTGATCAAGTTTTGGAGACCGTTATCTTATGATCGAGACTTATGATCATGAACTGAGGTCTTAATGTCACAGCCCTTCAAATACTATGCCTGATTCAGTCATGAACAATGTCCCCCTTCTGACTGACCACTGCCCAGTCTACTTGTCTGTAGTATGCCGAAGTCCTACCAGGTGTCCATGGTACGAGGATCCCATGATCATCACGCGCCCGGCGCCTGGTCACTCAAAGATAGAACAGAGACAGACTACGGCTCTGAAGCCCGGGGACGGACAGTGTCCACCCATATTTTGGGTCTAGGTATAGTTTTAGTTGGTGTCCTGCTGCTGGCTGTAGGACTAATCATGGGACTGGAGTTTCCCAAGTATGTCCATGAACAGTACAAAGAAAGTCAGTGTGTGGTCAGTCCTGATCAAGAAACATTCTCTTCATGGGTAAGTCATATTATAGCCACTGATTAATACATTCATGTTTACAGCAACATAGCTTATTATTAATACATCAAAGTTTACAGTGACATAACCGATTTGAAAAAAATGAAATCATTTAAAAATCAAATATGATTAATATATAAAGTTTACAATAAAGTAGATGATGAATGAGTCAAAGTTAACAATAAAGTAGATGAGTTATTATATATAGTCCAGTGCTACCAACCGTAATGTCCAACCCATTAAATTTAATGAGCTACCCAGGGCTAAAAAAATCTTTTTTTTTGGGTAACATATAACAATAACTCATACACGTAACAATAACTCATACACGTAACAATAACTCATACACGTAACAATAACTCATACATGTAACAATAACTCATACATGTAAAAATAACTCATACATGTAACAATAACTCATACACGTAAAAATAACTCATACACGTAACAATAACTCATACACGTAAAAATAACTCATACAAGTAACAGTAACTCATACACATAACAATAACTCATACACGTAACAATAACTCAGACACGTAACAATAACTCATACACGTTACAATAACTCATACACGTAACAATAATTCATACACGTAACGATAACTCATACACGTAAAAATAACTCATACACGTAACAATAACTTATACACGTAACAATAACTCATACAAGTAACAATAACTCATACAAATAACAATAGCTCATTTATGTTACAATAACTCATACACGTAACAATAACTCATACACGTAACAATAACTCATACACGTAACAATAACTCAAACACGTAATAATAGCTCATACACATAACAATAGCTCATTTATGTTACAATAACTCATACACAAAACAATAACTCATACACATAACAATAACTCATACACGTAACAATAACTCATACATGTAACTCATACATGTAAAAATAACTCAAGCTAATGTTGGTTTATTCATCAAATAGAACACTCTAGAAATACATTTGTTTTAACAATACATACCTGCCAGTATATTTTAACAATACATGCCTGCCAGTATATTTTAACAATACATACCTGCCATTATATTTTAACAATACATACCTGCCATTATATTTTAACAATACATACCTGCCAGTATATTTTAACAATACATACCTGCCAGTATATTTTAACAATACATACCTGCCAATATATTTTAAAAACCATTTATCAATGTGTATTTTTTGTTAGCTTGATGTATTTAAAAAACAAAATAATTGATCGAATTCTATTTGTCAAGAACACTTCGCCACTTGGCTGTTATTATAACTGAATGTAAGAAAGTATCAAGAAATGTATTATCAACAAAAATACACTGTATATAGCAAGCCATCAACAAAAAATACACTGTATTTAGTAAGCCATCAACAAAAATACACTGTATTTAGTAAGCCATTAACAAAAATACAATGTATTTAGTAAGCCATCAACAAAAATTCACTGTATTTAGTAAGCCATCAACAAAAATACACTGTATTTAGTAAGCCATCAACAAAAATACACTGTATTTAGTAAGCCATCAACAAAAATACACTGTATTTAGTAAGCCATCAACAAAAATACACTGTATTTAGTAAGCCATCAACAAAAATACACTGTATTTAGTAAGCCATCAACAAAAATACACTGTATTTAGTAAGCCATCAACAGAAAATACCATTGACTTGTGGGAATATGGTTGTTTCTCATATCCCGGCGTTTTTTGCTTTTCCCGGGATGCCGGTAAAAAAAATACGTCAAGAATAAATATGTCCTTTTTAGAGACAATAAAAATGAGTTGAATTAAATGAGTAAATAATAAATACTTTTTATACTGTTTTATTATTTGCAATAGATGAAAAAAGCTTTTGTATTTTATGGAATTTTTTAGACAAAAATTTTTCCGTTTCATTGGAGACCGGGATAAAAGGCGTATTTTTTTTTTTTTTTGAAAATCGGAAATGGGGGAGGGGGGTAATTGAGGAGGTTACTTATCATACAGTTACGGCTCATTATGTTCCTTTCAGAATCTATTTAATAACAACACATGTGTACAACTAACCAATTATACTATTACGTCTCTATATGTGTGTGTCAGAATGTACCCCCCCACCTGGCTGTACTATGTTCAGTTTTAGAGCGACGCATCCACAGTGTAGGGTAATTTTTCTTCAGTCAGTAATGCTAATAAAACCATTTGTACAAGAAATTAAATTATTTTGAGGTGAAACAAATTCTTAAATTTTGTCTACAATGAGATACAATTTGAATGTAAATACTTTTTCGACCGGGATCCCGCTGTTCCATAGAAAATACCAAGATGGAACTGGTATATTATACATACCTTGAGCGATGTGAGATACAAACTTATTACCAGTATACTTAGTCAAGACGGTATCGGACTAAATGACAAACTGTGTGAAATCGAATACACCGTGTATATATAGGCCTTACATAAACTGAATTATTAAATGTGAATACATGACGAATGTATGAAAGTACAGCAACAGATCAGGTCATGGTAAATGAATGGTATTATCACAGATATAATCGATTTATCTTTTTAGGCTGAGCGGTCGGTTAAATACCAGAATTAAGTCTTCAATCAATGGCGTTAATAGTCTTAGTCCCTTGATCTTCAGAACTATAACAGAAAATATGCATCACTTTACACTCTTATGGACAATGTCACATTGTGCAAACTGTTGGTCTGTTTCACATTGTGCAAACTGTTGGTCTGTTTCACATTGTGCAAACTGTTGGTCTGTTTCACATTGTGCAAACTGTTGGTCTGTTTCACATTGTGCAAACTGTTGGTCTGTTTCACATTGTGCAAACTGTTGGTCTGTTTCACATTGTGCAAACTGTTGGTCTGTTTCATATTGTGCAAGCTGTTGGTCTGTTTCATATTGTGCAACCTGTAGGACAATGTGACATTGTGCAAAACTTGAAGTAAATGTCAAACTTTTAACAACCTGTAAGACAATGTTAACTGTCTACAACATGTAGGACAATGTAAAACTGTCGTCAACACTGTTCACACTGTCAGTGTGAAGGATAATAATAACACACTTTACATTATGTGAGACATTGCTGTGTACAATGTATATAACACTATCACAGTTTACAATGTATAGGACACTATCACAGTTTACAATGCATAGAACACTATCACAGTTTACAATGTATAGAACACTATCACAGTTTACAATGTATAGAACACTATCACAGTTTACAATGTATAGAACACTATCACAGTTTACAATGTATAGAACACTATCACAATTTACAACGTATAGAACACTATCACAGTTTACAATGTATAGAACACTGTCACAGTTTACAATGTATAGAACACTATCACAGTTTACAAAGTATAGAACACTATCACAGTTTACATGTATAGAACACTATCACAGTTTACATGTATAGAACACTGTCACAGTTTACAATGTATAGAACACTATCACAGTTTAAATGTATAGAACACTATCACAGTTTACATGTATAGAACACTCTCTCTCTCTCTCTGAACTCTCTCAGTTTTATCTGCGGGCTGAGACTTAGTCTCTTAGAGCCCGTGAGATCAGACCTGCTGTGTCTCTCAACATCTGGAGACTGCCATAGAGCCCGATGGCCAGCAGGCTTCCGGACTGGTCCACCCTGTGGTCCGCCAGTCCGGGGCACTCGAA
>JAGDYQ010000159.1:1702209-1815232 GCA_021962125.1 Bulinus truncatus | reverse complement strand
GCTTTTAGATTACTGGGTGACATTTTTCGGATAAAAATATCATTTCAACATTTCCCCCTTTTTTTTTAAAAACCAACTATAACAATAATCCTAGCAAATCTACTGAATCAAACAAAATCCCCCCCCCCCAGAATAGATTTAGGGACTATTTGACAATATTACTATATCTTGTTCTAGATTAATTAATTAAGTTACACAAATATTTTATCAACTATCCATGCCAATGGTGTTGTGAATGTCATAGATTCTCAAACTATTGCGATTCGCGACCCACTACGATACCGCGACCTATTTTAAAATTTCCGGCGACCCACTTTACATCAGTTATGGTTTAACATAAAAAAAATTATACATTAATTTTATTATTGCATTTTTCGCTATAAATTTTTGTTTCAATTTCATTTTTATAATTAATATTTATAATAATTGATTTTATTAAGGACAAATATTGATTAGTATGCCATATAGTATCATAGGAAGGGTATTGGGCTTGTGCGGCCACATAGGGCGCCGAGCTAGAGGGGGCACCAAAATCTTGAAAACAATTTTCAGCCAGACATGGGCAATCTAATGGCCGCGGTCAAGTACAGCCCGTTAAGCGGTTTTAGCCGACCCTTTCATTCATTTACATTGAACAATCTAAAAAATAAATAATTAAAAAACCCATTGTGGCCTTTCCGTGGTTTTTAAATCTGTAATCTTTGGTCATATGTTTCACACTGCTCTACAAAATCAAAACAACACTTTGCGTTTATCTCATGTGTACATGTAAAGGTGTGGTTGTTGAGATAAAAGAAAAATTGGTTTTGAGGGGGGGGGGGGGGGGGGGGGGGGGGGGGGGGGGGGGGGGGGGGGGGGGGGGGGGGGGGGGGGGGGGGGGGGGGGGGGGGGGGGGGGGGGGGGGGGGGGGGGGGGGGGGGGGTGATCTGTAGGTGTCAAACAGCAGAGGAGAAGGTTAGGTCAGTGACTGGCCTATCAAATGTGTACAAGTACACATATCAGGGCTGCAAATCATAGTGCTAGATATGTAGGCCTTCATTCTGTACTAAGTGCTGATTACACATTGAACTTGAATTTTTTACGTACTTCTGGAAAATAGAGGGAAAATTGGCTGTTCAGTTGATTTTTAACCCTTTTGTAGCAGATAGACATCATGAGTAGCTGCGGGGGGGGGGGGGGGGGGGGGGGGGGGGGGGGGGGGGGGGGGGGGGGGGGGGGGGGGGGGGGGGGGGGGGGGGGGGGGGGGGGGGGGGGGGGGGGGGGGGGGGGGGGGGGGGGGGGGGGGGGGGGGGGGGGGGGGGGGGGGGGGGGGGGGGGGGGGGGGGGGGGGGGGGGGGGGGGGGGGGGGGGGGGGGGGGGGGGGGGGGGGGGGGGGGGGGGGGGGGGGGGGGGGGGGGGGGGGGGGGGGGGGGGGGGGGGGGGGGGGGGGGGGGGGGGGGGGGGGGGGGGGGGGGGGGGGGGGGGGGGGGGGGGGGGGGGGGGGGGGGGGGGGGGGGGGGGGGGGGGGGGGGGGGGGGGGGGGGGGGGGGGGGGGGGGGGGGGGGGGGGGGGGGGGGGGGGGGGGGGGGGGGGGGGGGGGGGGGGGGGGGGGGGGGGGGGGGGGGGGGGGGGGGGGGGGGGGGGGGGGGGGGGGGGGGGGGGGGGGGGGGGGGGGGGGGGGGGGGGGGGGGGGGGGGGGGGGGGGGGGGGGGGGGGGGGGGGGGGGGGGGGGGGGGGGGGGGGGGGGGGGGGGGGGGGGGGGGGGGGGGGGGGGGGGGGGGGGGGGGGGGGGGGGGGGGGGGGGGGGGGGGGGGGGGGGGGGGGGGGGGGGGGGGGGGGGGGGGGGGGGGGGGGGGGGGGGGGGGGGGGGGGGGGGGGGGGGGGGGGGGGGGGGGGGGGGGGGGGGGGGGGGGGGGGGGGGGGGGGGGGGGGGGGGGGGGGGGGGGGGGGGGGGGGGGGGGGGGGGGGGGGGGGGGGGGGGGGGGGGGGGGGGGGGGGGGGGGGGGGGGGGGGGGGGGGGGGGGGGGGGGGGGGGGGGGGGGGGGGGGGGGGGGGGGGGGGGGGGGGGGGGGGGGGGGGGGGGGGGGGGGGGGGGGGGGGGGGGGGGGGGGGGGGGGGGGGGGGGGGGGGGGGGGGGGGGGGGGGGGGGGGGGGGGGGGGGGGGGGGGGGGGGGGGGGGGGGGGGGGGGGGGGGGGGGGGGGGGGGGGGGGGGGGGGGGGGGGGGGGGGGGGGGGGGGGGGGGGGGGGGGGGGGGGGGGGGGGGGGGGGGGGGGGGGGGGGGGGGGGGGGGGGGGGGGGGGGGGGGGGGGGGGGGGGGGGGGGGGGGGGGGGGGGGGGGGGGGGGGGGGGGGGGGGGGGGGGGGGGGGGGGGGGGGGGGGGGGGGGGGGGGGGGGGGGGGGGGGGGGGGGGGGGGGGGGGGGGGGGGGGGGGGGGAGTAGCTGCCGTCAATGCACTGTGTATTGAAGTAACTGAGGTGTATGGTCTACTTCAAGCTATGTCAGAATACGCAGGTCGTAACTTTATACTAAATCTGGAGCAGTCAATTTAGTACCTTTAATTAAATTCTCATTTATGTGTCGGCCTATACTGAAATGAAATCATGGCAAGGGCTAACGACAATGATAAAAGATGGATGTTTCAGACATATTCATAAAGAAGACAGAAAGACGTATTAGAACACTATATACAGAAAAGTCAATATATGAAGGAATTGAACTTACACACCAATTTAACATGAAAGTTTGACAGTTGTTGTCTGGGGGTGGGGTGGGGGGGGTCTAAAAGTGATAACATTTGTTGATGTAATTAATGGATGATCCCATATAATAGTGGTGAACTGTTACAAAAAAAGAAGAAGAAAAAAAACACAGTAATCCCTTTCAACTGCTATAGACGGCTTGCAGCTAAGTTAATCTCCATGGCGACTGCTGCAAATGGTGCAGAAAAGCAAATACTCCCACTGAATCCTATATTTTGTCTCCGCAACATCAGATTAATAAAATATAAGACCACATTAAAATTACTATCCACATATATTTATTTTTATAGGTATATCTCCTCTCCCCCCCCCCCCTTGTGCTTGTTAAATACCATTACGAAAAACTGATATAAAGACAATAAAAAGGTAAACATAAACCATAATTTCCTACAGCAGATTTGGCATTGTTAACATCATTAGTATCTTTTGGCACATGTATGGGGCGGTATAATTACTGTCTTCCCCCGTACACCATTAATGCTAACTACGCCACTGCATATTTTGTTCCATGACGATGACATTCATATAAACTAGGGGTGGCCAACATCGTCTCTACGTTACTTCTGTGCATCTCTCAATGTACCATTTTAAAAATAATGTAATTACTTAAATTGACTATGGTCATTTTTTTCTTTCTGCCGTATAAAACCAGAGTGCGGCTCTCATTGACATCATCGTGAGTATTCTATTAGTATATAACGGTAACCTAAATATTAAATTTTAAAAGACGCCACTCAAACAAAAAACGAATTTACCAAAAGAAGAAAATTAAATGAGCCACTACTTTTTTTCTTTTTTAACAAGATGAGAAGTCATGACAATGACAAATAAAACTACTCAGTATAACTTATATTACATGTAATTGTAGCCGGCGCATGTAGCTATCGTTTGAGAATCTTTAAGTCTATTAATAGAAACAGACAGTCAGCTGATTTAAACAGTAAAATTTCGGAGTCGTGTTTTGTTTATCAGATTCAGAACAGTCACTTCTGTAGCATTTTCTTGACTTTGTCTTAGTCGTAGGGGCAAAGAACTAAGATTTCCAGCCACATTTTTTTTGTTTGATAAACCATTAGCCCGTGTTTTCATGATTAGAACAAGTGAGTATTTCGTAAATATCATTCAATTCATAAAAATTAATATTTGTATTGCTTCATCATAATAATAACTTATTAAGATGAACCAATAAAAAATTAGTTACTTGGTCTTGAGTACTAGACTAGAGACAGTGACGGTAAACTTAAACGTCACATTTTATGGAAATAAGACTAAGAGGTTGAAACAGAGGTGATTATTATTAATTACACCTCTATTGACTATTTCAGACTCTTAGACGGTAATGGTAATATCACTAGATAGCGACCAAAAACTATTATGATATATTATTGATACTTTACCTCTATAAACATTCCAAAATCATAGTATTATTGTTATTTATCAAAATAATACGAATTTTTTTTAAATGTGCTTAAACGCATTAAATAAATTGGAAAAAAGGTCCTCTATATTCTATATATTCCCCTTGAACAATAATTAGGTTTATTAGATAGGTGAGAGGGCGGCAAAATAATCTTTAGGTACTGAGCTTAAGCACTCCCCATACGTCTGTATAGTACACTAGTTCTTACCATGCAATAATAAGATAAAAGTTGTAATTATGCTAAAAATTAGGCCAAATTATTACATTTTTTGCAACTCACTTCTAATCAACTGTTAACCCACTAGTAGGTCAAAAGATAGTAGGTTAGCTGGTGAAGCTATAACTATAACAACTATAACTGAATAACAAACACATAGTTCAGGCATTTAACTTAGTATTAATTTGCATAATTCATTTCAGAATGTCACAACTGATCCCCTTTGTATTTCTTAGCTTATTTATGAGGTGAGAATTTTAAAAATAAAATGTGTAGTTTAAATAGGCTCTTAATATTTTAGCAATCAGAAGTATTAGTACACATCATTAATGTTTAAAGGTCATCATATTATATTTCAATAGATGATATGCATTTTATTGTCATTTTGTAGAAATGTTCTTTTTTCCTTCGTTTTTTTTAACTAACCACCTGAAACTTTTTTCTAACTCTGCATTGTGATCAACATTGTTACAAATATTAATATTTATTTGCTGTGTGGACGGATGGGACGGATGGCCGAGTGGTGTAGATACTTGACTGTCGGCCTGAGAGTCCTGGGTTCGATCCTCGGTGAAGCCCATGGAATTTTTCCAGGTGAAATTTGGTGGAAAGTCGTCCCACAAGTCCACCCAGCTTTAAATGGGTACCTGACTTAAGTTGGGGAAGTAAAGGCGGCTGGGCGTTGTGCTAACCACACAATCCCTTCATATGCCGAGGTTATAGAAACAGATGAATTCTACACTTCACCTGCCCCGAAGGCCCGTTAGGGCTAAGAAGGGAACTTTACTTGCTGTGTGGACTTAATTGTTTTTCTTCTGATATTTCAATAGGCAAAATATTAATGTGGACAATTTACTCTAACCCTATTTAGAAAAAAACTTTGCAGGATTCATTTTAATAGATGTTATCACCAAAATTTATTATTCTCAGTCTCTGTGGAGCTGCGCCAAGACCAAATATTGAAGCTGATAAAAAACATAATGATGACTGGGAATTTTTACTTCTGGCCCAGTTCTGGCCATCAACATCATGTATTTATTTTAGGGAATCCGTAAGTTTTAGTTTTAAGTTGGTTATTTTAAATGATTATTGCTATAAAAAAAAACAGATTTTTTTTAAGCAGGCATCTAGAATGAATAATGAGGTGTATGAGATTCCTCTGATTTATTCCTGAACATATCTGTAAGGCAAGTGGTATGGTCCAATCTTTAGATATCATCACATGGCCAATCTTGCTTCCCTTAGTTGATTATTTGTCTGCCAGCTGTTTACTATTGCATAGTTGAGGCACATATTCACTGTTTAAGGGATGGAGGAGTTATGAAAATTATCACAAATTTGTTTTAAGTTTGCACTTCCGTTTGTCATATTCCTTCCTTCTTATAAGACTCTACAATGGAAAATGTTTTGCTTGCCATTTTTGTTTGATATAGTTTTAATAGAAACCGTCTGTTACCAGATTATAGAGAAATGTCAAGAGTGTATAATTTTATTATAGTGCACTCATTAAATAAAGAATGGTCAGAATGTAATAAAAAAAATTGTTTTAAAAGTTTCTGCAGTTGCCCATAGTTTTTGTGTGTTGTTTCTGTTAATAATTGATTTGCAAGCCTTACAAAAACATATTTAGTGAATAATTAACGTTTATATTTGTTTAAACCTTATTGTTACATTTATTACAGTTAATATATTACTTTTTAATTTCAGGGTTGTGATGTACCAGAGCAGGTCCACAACTGGACTGTTCATGGCTTATGGTGAGTATTTGATAGTTCAAAAATGATTTTATTGCTCATGGCGAGTATTTATAGGTATACCAGTCTTAGCTTTTTTATGATTGGGGGCAGCTTTACGCAGTGCATATGTCTGGAAGCAATAATTTTTTCATTTAATATTTTTAGGCCATCTCGTTTAGGAGAGTCACAGCCTGAAAATTGCAATGAATCTATGCGGTTTAATTACACACTTATTGAGGTAATTTCAAACTTGTATTTCGTTTAAATAGGGAAAAATTATCTTACTTAAAATGTGCTAATAGTTAGAAAAATTCCTGTTTTAATGTTGTACATGTATATATTTTTTTTTAGAGTTTAAGATCAAGGTTAGATGTACAGTGGCCATATTACAATAAGAGTGGGGAGAGAACATACTTATGGTAAGAGATCTGACACAAATACTTTTGTTACATGTATAATGCTTTCTTGAAAAAATCTTTGAAAATGATATCAATTTTTGAAAATTAATGTTAAAAGAATAAAAAAAAAAATAGGTTTAAAACTTTCAATTACTTACCAGTTTCATCACCTCTTAAATATTTATATTGGTAAATATTAACAACACTTTCATCACCTCTTAAGTATTTATATTGGTGAATATTAACAACACTTTCATCACCTCTTAAGTATTTATATTGGTGAATATTAACATCACTTTCATCACCTCTTATGTTTTTATATTGGTGAATATTAACAAAACTTTTTACACCTCTTAAGTTTTTATATTTGTTAATATTAACAAAACTTTCATCACCTCGTAAGTTTTTATATTGGTGAATATTAACAACACTTTCATCACCTCTTAAGTTTTTATATTGGTGAATATTAACAACACTTTCATCACCTCTTAAGTTTTTCTATCAAAAATATTTTTTATTTACAAAGCAATAATAAACCTTTTTCCCAATGAGTTGTGGAATCTTCATTTTATTATGAATTAAATTTTTTTTTGTGCAAGTTTATTATTTTCACCTTTTTTTTCAGAAACCCTGAACAAACATTAATTGTTTTCTTGAAAGTTATAAAAATCCAAATTTTAAAATGTATGAAAACCAATATTACAATTTGTGGAAAGAATAGTCATTAGTCTTTAGTTAGGGGAAAAATGTTATGAGTCAAAATCTTTAATTCTGCTGAATTCTTTTAAAAGTGCACTAAAGTTACATTGTGAAAAAAATTCAACATTTTAAAATCTTCCTGCAGCATTAATCCCTTATATTTTTGCTGTTTTTTTCCACTGACCATCTATATCCGAACTTAAAGTAAATGTTAGTAAAGCACTTGTAGTCTTCTTGATGGCATTTTCCCATAACATGTAAATGGGGGGGGGCATCATGCCCCGGGCGCTACTCACAAAGGGGCGACAAATGGTATATTTTACATATAACATTATATGGTTTTTGAATTGGGGGGGGCGGCGCTAAAAAGGTATTGTGCCCCGGGCGTGAGTTATGCTCGCTATGGCACTGACTATTAGTGTAGAATTGCTGCCATCAGCTGGCAGGATAGCCTACAGGCAGTGGTTCTCAACCTTGTACTTCATTCAAAAAAATATCCTGTTTCTTTACCAAATGTAATTATTCTTATTTAGATATGTTTTTTTAACAGAGTGTTTGTATGTTTATTTATATTCATTCTGCATTAAAAAAATTACTGTAAAAACCTTTTTTTTTTTTTAGCCAATGTTCTAAGCATAAAAAAATATATTTCAGGGAGCATGAATGGAACAAACATGGAACTTGTGCAAATGATTTGCCTATACTGAGTGGAGAGATGAATTATTTTGCTCATGCCTTAAATCTCTACCAAAATATCAACTTATCTGGGTCAGTTAAATTTATGTATATTATCTATAATGTAATCTATTTGACATTGCTGATCTCACCGGTTTGACCTAAATCATTTTCATTGCCTTTTCCTAATCTAGAATATGGATATATATAAAATAAGAAATAAAATATTTCATTTTTATTGAAAAAGTATTTATCTACATTTTCTTGTTTTCACAGTTTATCAAGAGGTCATTAAACTAAAGTTAATCTTTGAATCAGTTGTGACCCACTAGCATGGTTTCTTTATGACAATAAATTTTACACTTTGAGTATTTGTTATACCATTTAGGAACATTTACCATTCACCCAACTTGTGATCAAACATATATAATCTAAATATGTAGACTAATAAATTTTTGAAAAAAAAAAGAAGAAGCAAAATTCTTAAAATCTAATCCTTGCTAGTCAGTATTTGGATCAGTATATTCTTGATTGATATTTTCAAGCAAGCTTTTCTAAACCAATGTGTAAATGAATATGTCTATCTTTCTTGTGAAAAGAAAATTTAATGCATGTTTTATAATATAAATGTAACAATATTTTAACCATAAAATAAAAATGTTTAAAATGTTATTACAGTTTAATATTACTATTGTTTCAGTGTTTTAAAAGAAGCTCAGATTGTTCCATCGCAAGACAAAACATACTCAGTAAGAATTGTTTCTCTGCTGCTTCTATAAACAATTTAAATGATAAGGCTAAACTGTATTTTCTGTATTGATAAAAATATTATTTTACAGAAGATTTTACAGAATGTTGCAGCTTTCATTAAATCTGTACAATAATAATATCTTTGGAATTTCAATACAAATTTAATGGCTGATCCTTCATTCAAAATCTAAACAAAATGTAGACGTTGGTAAATTTGCTTAGCGTAGTTAAATTTTTAAAGCTGATATAATTTCACAATGAGGTTTAAGTATCTAAATTTTTGTGTGCAGGCACAGGCGATCTATAATGCAGTGGAGTCACGCTTTCAAGTGAAACCTAATATAGTTTGTTATTTTGATAGAGATGTAAGTATTAAATCTTTTTTCTCCCTTAATTATTTATATTCTTCTTCAAAGTTAACACTATTGAAGTGATTTTAGCCAGACTGAACCTAGCCCCCTCTCAGGTATAAAATTTGGCAAATGTGTTAACTAACAAATGACCTTTGTATCTATTCACTCATTTAAATAACAAATGCCATTTGAATTTATTCACTGTCATTTAACTAACAAATGCCATTTGAATTTATTCACTGTCATTTAACTAACAAATGACATTTTCACCACTTCAGTATTATTGGTATATAAATGGGGTGGTATTTTCAGAGTCCGTCCAGGTGCTGCAGAGACTAGTTACAATAGATTATGACAGTCATAGTCAACAAACTTATAAAATCTTGAAAAATAATAATCATACACAACATAAGTGTCATTTTTAATGTGCATTAATTAATCTTTAATATTAGAAATATAACAATTATATCCCGTTTTAACAAATGTGTATTAAAAGTTCCTTGGATGTCTAATATTGTTATCTTTTTTTTTCTGTTTCAATTAAATTTCATTACAGGAACAATATTTGATCAGATTATTTACTAATTCAATAAGTGTAAATAGTAAAGTAAATAATCCCCATTAAACCCTGTACAGACCATCAGGTTCAGATAAAGTTGAGTTCATCTGTTTCTGTGTGTGCGAAGTCCCTGTAAGGATAAGATGAAATCTCTTTGATCCTATAAACCACTAATGGGACGGTTTTTATAGTGCCCTTCTTTCATCCCCACCAGAGCCGATAGTGCAATGGCCATGGAGGCACCACGGGAGAAATATCGGGAACTTTAGCCAAGACCTGAAAATTTTCCATGGTCCTCACCGGAGATCGAACCAGGTACCTTCAGGTCGACAGTCGAGCACTTTACCTACGACCATCTGCCCACTATCTGTTTCTGTCTCCACATGTATTCTATGGCATTGTGTGGCTAGTACAATCCCCAGCTCTCTTTGTTTTCTCAAACAAATATTAGGTACCCATTTTTAAGCTGGGTGGACTTTAGAATATTGATTGGACCTTATAAAAATCCTGGCACTCACCAGGTGAATTCCTCTACCATACAGCCACCCAATCTTCCACTAATTCAGTAACTTGAAACAATCATTTTTATTTTACTGTTTAAATTATTTTATGTGCTATAAGAGATAGTATCATTGTGTAATTCATAGTTTTCTTTCTTTTATTGAAGAATGAAACCTATTATTTAGAAGAAATTTGGCTGTGCTTCAATAAAAATCTAACCATGCGTGACTGTGATGTTGTCCATAACAACACTAAAAGAGGTGCCACTTCCCTGAAGTTTTCTAGTGAAAGAAACCCACCCATTGAAAACTTGACAAGTTACATTAAAGATTGTCCTCGAAATGGAAATGTCAACTATCAGCCTATTCCAAACAGAATACAGAAATAACCATTGTCAGAGCGTGGAATCAACCAGTTTTAGAACACAGAATAAATCATTCATTGTACAGGAATTTAACAACTGTTGGATTTAAATTATGGGATGTTTTGTGATGTTGCAGATGAGAATTATTTTTACGATTTTTTATTATTTTAAAAATACTCTTGACCTTTTGTTTAGACCAGTTGGTCACGACCCTCACTTTGAGAACATCTGATCTAGACTGTTGGTTGAAATAATTTCTACAGACTATTAAACCTATGGCTTACTGTAAAACACTGAAGTTTTCAAGGAATCAAAATATTTTAATTCTTTCACTCAGATCACTTTGCTAATTTGATTGCACACGGGTTTCTTTATGTTTAGAACATGACACATTTTTTTTTTGAAGACATTTTATGAGGTTCATATATTTAGTATACACATTTATGTATATAGTGAGAGGGAGTTATGTGACTTTAACTATATTATATATTAGTATATAATGATTTGTTGCCACTGTGTGTAATTGTCTATTAAATACATGTACATTTGACATGCAGATTCCTGGCCCTGTTTATCTCCCCTGGCTCAAGAATGAATCAAAAGAGATTCAATCTTTGTCTCTTGTTTAGATTCAGACAATAAATCTGTTAGGCGTAACACAAGTTTGAGTTTTTATGTTTATATGCGACTTCCTTTTTACATGAACATATCACAATATTATATCATTTGTTTTTAAATTCAGTACATGCACCATGACATTCCATTAGATTTTAAATTCTAAAAATCTGTTCAAATAAATCTGTTAGGCGTAACACAAATTTGAGTTTTTATGTTTATATGCGACTTCCTTTTTACATGAACATATCACAATATTATATCATTTGTTTTTAAATTCAGTACATGCACCATGACATTCCATTAGATTTTAAATTCTAAAAATCTGTTCAATTCTAATGCAGAAAATAATTTTTATTTCAATTAAAAGTCTTTAAATAGGTTAATTTTGCAACATCTTTAATGAAAATGTATACATTTCTTGCTTGTTGTGTAGCTTTATTTAAAAAACATTGTCTTCAATAAAACTATAATATAAAAGTTACAAAATAATTGACATTGTCTTGGTTCCTAGTGGTTGTAATATAGATCAGCCTAAGAAATAAATTCCTAAATGTTACTAGATAATTGTTTGTGTAAATTATCTGCCAATTCTAATCTTTTATCACGGTATAATTATGTGATAAAAATATGTTGATGACCCAATGAGCTATTTACATAATCTATTATTTCATGAAGGTGATGATGTTTTATCTCTTGATCTCATTACCATTATTTTTGCAGTGCTGTATTCTTAATGCTCACCATATACAAGACTACAACTGCCACTGAGGCACCATGGAAGACATATATGAGTGAAGTTGCTGGGCTCCAACCCATGAACAAACAAAGCACCGCTGAGTCATTCACCAAATCATACCACTGAGTCATTCACCCAATCATTCACTGAGACATCCTTACTGTATTTAGTCATTTCTTTAGTAGAGTTTATAACAAGAGTTATCTCATTTAAAAGTGGAAGAGAGAATGAGACAAAGAGATTTTGTTTCCTTTTGCTGTGCTATTTAAAGATTTTTTTTCTATACATAACAAATTTAAACAAAAAGTAATTTGGCTGATCAAAAATTATAGTTACATTGACAAACCTAATTCGTTACTAGAGTTATCAATTTTCATTAATAACAAAAGAAAAAAAAAAATTCTCTTTTTACCACAATAGGGGCTTAACGAGATAATAAATACAAAAAAATGAATTGATTGATCTACATTCTGGTAAGAATTTTACTTGATATTACAAAACAAACATGTATAATGGGACACACTGCTTCACACCTTAAAGATTTAGGTCAGTGAGTTTGGTGCTAAGACAATGACTTATATAATACATAGGACTCAAGTTATAAACTACAGATTTCATTGTAAAATAAAATATTTGCATGGCGGGAGGTGATAGTATGGGCTACACCAGGGGCAGAGGTAGACCCCCGGGGCCCCACCCTCAGTTGCATTTTAAAGAATTAGGCGGCAAGCGTCGGGAGACACTGACGATTGTTTGGTTTCAGTGAGAGTCAAAGGAGCGGCCATCTTGAAACTAAATACCAATGAAGTAAAAGTAAAGTTCCCTTAGCCTTAAAGGGCTATCGGGGCAGGTAAAGTGTAGAGTTCATCTCTCTAGTAACCTCTGTACACAACACCCAGCCGCCTTTACTTCCCCAACTTAAAGTTGGGTGGACTTGTGGGACTTCAACAGACTATTACTAGGACCTGGAAAATTTCTCTTGGTTCTCACCGAGGATCGAACCCAGGACTCTCAGGTCGACAGTCACGCACCTACACCAGTTAGTCAGTCATCCGTTCCACCTATACTTTAGGTAAATTGAAGACTCAAATTAAACTCATGTTGTTTTTTTTTTTTTGTTGGTAAGAGTTCATAAATATTTCTGTCATTTGAAACTCAGTAATAATACTATAGATTCATGCAGTGAAAACAAACCACAGTGAGTTAACTTCTTTCAAATAATAATAAAAATCAGTATTGAGCGTGATTCTGTCTATAATATTATCTATATATCACGTGTGCTCATTTCTATATTTGAAAGCTGTTCTACAAATATCAACACAATATTCAGCGCCTTACATGTCGAGAGTTAATTATACATAGAAGCTTGCGAATTTATTATTACACAAAGCGCGGAGTTGAGGCTACGTTCACTGGCTGAAAGTCCTCCGCGTCCATAGCCACAGTGTGTATTGCCTAGTAACCAGCGTGGCACAAAGTGTGCTAGTGACAGCACTGTGAACTGCTGCGTCAGTCAAAAGCACAAACAGACACTCTCACATTGCTGCTGGCTGATCCCGGGATACACGAAGTTCTAGTCAGGTGAGTAAATATACTCTGTCTCACTATGTAAATATTTCCGCGTCTTCGACATTTTATGTCTTCTTCTATAGATCTTTTTTTTCATTGGTTAATAAGGATTTTTTTTATTGTTTATTTACCAAGTGAAACTAAAGAGACGTGTTTTGAAATTGTCAGTGTTATTTTCTATCTATCTATCTATCTATCTATCTATCTATCTATCTATCTATCTATCTATCTATCTATCTATCTATCTATCTATCTATCTATCTATCTATCTATCTATCTATCTATCTATCTATCTATCTATCTATCTATCTATCTATCTATCTATCTATCTATCTATATATCTATATATCTATCTATCTGTTATTCTGTCTGTCTAATCTATATGTCTCTCTGTCTTTCCGTGCCAACATCAGGCCCGTAGCCAGAGGGGGGCTAGGGGGGCTGAGCCCCCCCCCCCGTGCATAACCTGAGTCCCGCCGTGCATGATTTGAGTTTTTTGACACAATTTTAATAATAACGGCTTTAAAACATCAATCATTTTGTTTAATAAATCAATAATAATAAAAACTTAAAAGTTTACATTTTGGCAATCATTCAGGCTATTTATATATACTTACATATATAGCTTATCTAATTTTTGGGCATAAAAGATTGTATCTTTTTGAAGTTCACTTCTGGGTATTGTGGGCAGCATTGACATTTGGTGCTTAAACAGCCCTGTGTGAGAGCAGTTTCTCAACCCTCACACGAATGCTCACCCCATATCGCAGATAAATGTTACAAAAGCGTCTAAGCAATCTTTTCCTGCTTGCATTTGAAAAAGATTTAACAGACAATCTGAATGCTGAAGCATTTTTAGGTAAATTCAGTGCTAAACCCAGGCCCGTAGCCATGGTCAAAGTAAGCAGGGAGGCACCAATTCCCAGCAAGGGGGCACCTTTACTTTTTCTTTATTTTTTCCTGTTTTTCTTCTTTTTTAAGTGGGGGGGGGGGCGCTCCACACCTAGCGGGGGGGGGGGCACGGCCCCCCAGTGCCCCCCTTGGCTACGGGGCTGGCTAAACCACGAAGTTTGCAAATTTGAAACGTATAATAATATAAGTTCGCAACAAGTGCCGACGAGTGGGGGGGGGGAAGGGGGGCAATGCCCAGGGGCCCGGCGAGTTTTAGGGACCCGGACTGAGCTGGCCAATCAACTTTTTAAAATATTAATATCAGCCCAGAAGCCCGAAATTTCTGTCGATGGGCCTGTTCGCAACCTTGTAATAGTTTTATATATTGATATCTTCTGAGGACAACTAGCAACTTAAATAAGTTAATAAAATAACATTGACTTCTGACTTCATTTTTATACATATGTATAATAAAATAATAAAGTACAAACTCCGTGATTTCTGAGTGATGTTATTTAATTTGCAAATTTACTTTTTAGCAGAATTAATTTTATTTTAAATTGAATAATTGCGAGTGTTTTTGTTGATAGATCTGTTCTTTGTTTTCAATATTTTATAAGAAATATCACACAAATAGCTAAGCTTTATTCATGCGTCTTTGTCGTTCTTCCCTGGTTGTACGTTAAACAAACAGTATAATAATATGAATCAGGTATCTATTATGTAACAATTGTGTAGCAGAACAAATGGTCAATATATTTATAACAGGAATCAGAAATTGCTCAGCCTCAATAAATTTTTATCATTAAAACTCTTTACTATTTAAATTATTTTTAACAAAACTGCAACATGCCATCATTATTGAAACGTAGTTAAAATTATATATTTCTAATTAATAGCTAAACAATCGGTACTAAAATGCACCATTCCAGATATGGAACTGCAAAAAATTTCTTGGGGAGGGGACTCACTGAGATCCCCTCCCCAAACCCCTCCTCTCCGTTCGCAAGCTTTCGGCGCTTCGCACCTCCATGGCCATGCCCCCCCCCCCCGAACATTTCTTCTACCCCACCAGGGGTGGATTTAGGGGGAGGTGCCGGGGGGGCATGCCCCCCCCCCCGTTATCGCAAGTTTAGGTAATACATCATTAAAGTATCGAAATATTTTTTTGTTCTAAGACCAATTTTCAACAATGAAAACAGTTTTGCCCCTCCCCCGGGGGTCAATGTTTTGCCCCCCGCCCCCGTCAAAGTTGTCTAGATCCGCCCCGATCATTTCTTCGGCACCCTCCCCCCCCCCGAAAAAAAATGTCTTCGCCCCCCCCCCCGAAAATGTCTTCGCCCCCCCCCCCCCCAATCCAATATTCCTGGCTACGGGCCTGGCCAACATACAGATGTAACTGATAGATCCTAACCAGTAAACCCTCCAAACCCCTTCCCCCTCCTTCATGGATCGACCAACTATAGGCCTACTTGATTACAGGATAGAAAAAGTATTTTTTTTAAACTCCGCTATGTTGGTCAGAAATCAATAGAATAAATCATTTCTTTTAGTTGTGTTAAATAAAACAATTTAATATTATAATATATATATATATATATATATATATATATATATATATATATATTGTTACAACTGTCTGGTGACGTTATGGTATTATGGAGTTGTTATCTGTCAACTGGCTTTATGAATAAATATTTAATACATATTTAAAATGTGTTAACGTACTACACATTATTTAAAATGTGTTAACTTACTACACATTATTTAAAATGTGTTAACTTACAACACATTATTTAAAATGTGTTAACTTACTACACATTATTTAAAATGTGTTAACTTACTACACCGTCCTTCACCCCAACCATCGACGTTCCTCTTCGAAACTGAACTTGATTATAGGGAAATTTCAACAAAACAATCAGGGAAAAGAAAACCTAACTAATTACACCAGTAGCGGTCTATCGGCCACTGTGGGCGTTGACTGAGGCAACCGCCACAGGCTCCGCTTCTAGGGATGAGATATAGCTGTAGATCAGAAAACAGATACGGCAAATGGCACTTGATATATTCATAGGCACCGCATTGGGGCGCTCGTCTCGTCTCCTAAAGTATTAAACCATAATGTTAAGGTCACCTTAGATTACATGTGTCCCCTCAAACCCCCTCCACACTAAGTGTATGTAAGCGGTAAAAAAAAATCAAGGTAGAAAACTGCGGGTAAGTAATGCTGTTTAAATTCGTACCGGGGGGGGGGGCGGGGTTGGGGGGGGGGAAGGGGGAGGCGTGCTAATCATGAACATTTCATTGTTTTAAGTAGTTGTTGTATTGGGACCAACGTACACCGGTTACACATTGGGTATGAGTGTATATAAAGTAAAAAAAAAAGTAAAGTTCCCTTAGCTCTAAAGGGCCATCGGGGCAGATGAAGTGTAGAATTCATCTGTTTCTATAACCTCGGCATATGAAAGGGATTGTGTGGTTAGCACAACATCCAGCCGCCTTTACTCCCCCAAAACTTAAAGTCAGGTACTCATTTAAAGCTGGGTGGACTTGTGGGACGACTTTTGAAACAAATTTCACCTGGAAAAATTCCCATGGTTCTCAACGAGGATCGAACTCAGGTCGACAGTCGAGTATCTACACCACTCGGTCATCCGTCCCACTATGAGTGTATATGTTACGGCCCAAATGTTTGCTAACCGGTCGAGCTACAAACGCATTGGGTGCGCTCTCAGATCCCTGCATGTGTTGGACCGTCACAACAGTTCTACAGTTCTACACCACTCGGCCATCCGTCCCACTATGAGTGTATATGTTACGGCCCAAATGTTTGCTAACCGGTCGAGCTACAAACGCATTGGGTGCGCTGTCAGATCCCTGCATGTGTGGGACCGTCACAACGGCCAAGTTTAGTTCTTTTGATTTAATGTGCCGGCACTAAAACTGTGGTAAATGTGTATTTGTAAACATCGTTTTTACAAAGTTGGTGGAGTAGGCCGGGGGAAGGGGTGTTTTCTTGTGGGCACGAGGGCCTCAATCGATATGAGTACATTTCTTTGTACATATTAGTGGATTGGCCGCTATAAATAGAATGTCTCCAAGCCGAGCAAAAAGATTAAGGAAAAAATAAATTCAATAAAAACTATAATGTCAAGATTTGTTCCTGGAACAAATAAAACGTTACAAAAATGTTTCAATTGCGAAACGCAGTGGCTACGGTTCGGTCCGACCGAACCCGTATTTTTTTTTCGGGTACCAGCCATACTTATTATTGCATATTTTTTTTTGTTTTTTGTTTTCGGGGCTAGGGTTAGGGTTAGGAATAGGGTTAGGGATAGGGTTAGGGTCCAGCTATAATATAGATATCTAAATATAGCGGCCGAGTCGCTGCACGGAGCTATATAACAACATATAAGTCACTGCACTAACCCTATTCCTACCCTATCCCTAACCCTAATCCTAACCCTATTCCTAACCCTAACCCTAACACTAGCCCCGAAAACAAAAAATATGCCCGAAAACAAAAAAAAATATGCAATAATAAGTATGGCTGGTACCCGATAAAAAAAAATACGGGTTCGGTCGGACCGAACCGTAGCCACCGCGATTGCGTTGCGAAAAACACGTTTGCTCCATCCTTGCCAGGTTTAATGAAAAGTGGAAAACAAACTCTGCAATTATCTGGCCATCAGATGAGTCGGCGAAATAAAGCCAAATCAAATTTACAAGTCATGTAATGGAGAACTCTTGATCGATTTGATTTAAACTATCTCTAACTCAGAATTGACTACATAAAAAAATGAAGTAAACTCTCGCCTTATAACATCTACCAAAAATTGTTGATCGATTTAATTTAAGCTAACCAGGAGAGGATTAAAGTTGGTTGGGTCTTCGGATACTAGAAAATATAAGGCCTTTTAAAAAGAGATATTAGATAAGTATCTTTTTATCATCTACTGAAATTAAAAATGCGATATTGTCTTGCGCTGTTGTCTGAGAAAATATGTACAAGCGAATATGTAATAAGTGAAGCTATTTTTGTTCTTAGAAATAATTATTAGACAGTTTAACACAGTTTTCGTTTAAGAAATAATCACGAGTATAAAATCAGATATTCTCAAAACTTATGTCTGGAATTAAAACTGTTGAAACAATTATTATTTTTTACTTTTAGATCCTTTTAATTAGCATAGATCTGCTTGATTTCCCAAGATAACATAATACAAGTAAAAAAAAATAATTGTGGAAATATAGCCAACTCGAAGAGGAAATCATTTAATTCGAAAATTCACGCGTTCTTTATTGGCAGAAACAAAACGCACAATTAAATAGAAATCACCTGTTTGACTTCTGAAAAATGAACTGAATATTCAAAAACAATTTTTAATAGCTAGTCAAGACATCTTTTCCCTATTAAAGAAAGTGTGGATGCCAATTAGTATCTAGTTATATTTATCAAATGACAAAGCTTTTTAAGAAAATAAACTGAAAGTAATAAGTCATATATTCAAGAAAGAAGACTGGAAGTAATTTGTCCTAAATTTGAGAAAGTAAATTGGAAGTAATATGTATTAAATTTAAGAAAGTAAACTGGAAGTATTATGTCCTAAATTTGAGAAAGTAAACTGGAAGTAATATGTCACTAGATTACTTAAATTGACAATCACAAGTTGACTACATTAAACTAATAATCGATATCAGCGTCCTCGCTTTTTTAATCATTATATTTTCTATACTTATGGTATGATATGTTGAATTTTAGAAAAAAACAAGAACAACTGGGTGTTGGGCGGAGTGGATATACGGGCGGGCGTAAGAGTGTCACATTGTATCTGATTGGGTCCAAAATCTTGAGACTCATTGCTCGATAAGAATATCTCGTAATGAAATCTGGAGCTGATCGATTCATTGGGTTGATCTATTGATTGTTACTTCAAGATGGAAGCGGAAGTTCTTTCTCGGTCAGTTAGAAAAAGGTCGATTCGATGGTCTACGCTTTCAAATAAAAATATCATCTTGATTGCCAGAATTATCTTATACGCTCCAGTTGGAACTATTTCTAAACGCGTACACAGTTTTTGTTCTTTAAGGAAATATCATTCTGTAATTGTGATTCACAACAGTAAATAAAACAACAACAACAGCAACAACATAGTAAGTTTTGTAAGTAAATTATACACCAGAAACCTATTACTGAATTAACTTTCAGCGGTAACTGACTGTAATTTATGTAAAAAAAAATTATTGGACACAATTTACAACGTTTACTTCATCCCAAATGTTTTATTACCTAGAAATTATTACATTTACAATTTTTTTTTAAATCATCATCGATTCACTCACTATTCTATGACATACATATACATTCTCTGACCAGTTCATGTTTATTTTTCCTCTACTAACCTTACTCACACAGACTTATATATAAAATTCAGACGTTGTATAGATTATAATGCAAGTGGGCTGTACACTGGCTAAGTACAGTATTTATATGACAGAAACACAAGTGTTTGTAGAAGTACATTTTTGACATACACAAACACAACACATACCTTTACATAGTGTGGCCAATTTCTGTGCCAGTTTAAGACAAAGTTATTGAAACAAATCAATGGTACTAGCAGGACCACCTGACACCAACACACACATGTACATACAGACAGTTGAAGTTACATTATTTTATTTTTTCCTCCATGTCAACCTAAAATTGCCAACTGGAATTAGACACGGGAATTCTACGGTCAAGTCAAAAAGATTTTTTTTTCTACAAGTCTATTTATAACTCTCACGCGGTAATGGATCAATAGAATAGCGAGTTAGTGAAATACTCAGTCTAGATGTCTATTGTGGGGTTAAAAACTGTTCGAACTAATCTATCTATCTATCTATCTATCTATCTATCTATCTATCTATCTATCTATCTATCTATCTATCTATCTATCTATCTATCTATCTATCTATCTATCTATCTATCTATCTATCTATCTATCTATCTATCTATCTATCTATCTATCTATCTGTTATTCTGTCTGTCTGTCGGTTTGTCACCCTATCTATCTGATACCGAAAGTTTCTAATCAAACAAAACCATAGCACCAGTAACAAATCAAACAGACAGACTTTTTCAGTATTCTCTATTGTATGCATTGAGCTACATGACTATATTTTGTATCATACACTAAACACATGACATCTTTTTTGAACGATCATATTACATCTCTACACACATCCAGATGTAATTCAGATATCCACCATCTAACCACTACATTCTATTTCATACACACATACACAACTTAAACGCTACATTCCGTTGTCTAAATGCCCATCAATATGTACAATTTAAACACTACATTCCGTTGTCTAAATGCCCATCAATATACACAATTTAAACACTACATTCCGTTGTCTAAATGCCCATCAATATACACAATTTAAACACTACATTCCGTTGTCTAAATGCCCATTAATATACACAATTTAAACACTACATTCCGTTGTCTAAATGCCTACCAATATACACTATTTAAACACTACGTTATGTTGCCTATATGCCTACCATATACACCATTAAAATACTAAATTATGTTGTTCTGACTATCACATACACAACTAAAACTCTACATACCATTGCACTTGAAAGCTGCTTTCTATGACTCTATGCCTTCACCCTCGATGAAGATCAATGTTGTCCAACATAAACTACAACATAGTTTTCGATGTTAGATACAAATGTCTAACTTTAACTAAAAACTTTCTGTTAGATGAGTTCAGTTGGGTCTCAAGAAATCATCTTTGTAGACTCATCAGTTGGGTCTCAAGAAATCATCTTTGTAGACTCATCAGTTGGGTGTCGAGAAATCGTCTTTGTAGACTCATCAGTTGTGTCTCAAGAAATCATCCAGCCATTGAAGTCAAGTGTTGTTTGAACCAATCCTATATAGACCTACCACTGACATCACGAACTGTAAGATAGCAATACTGCTGCTTTAGAACATACGTTTCTTTCTTAATTGATCGCTCGCATTCGACAGTGCTATTTTATTTCGCCTCGCCTCTTGTAAAAACACCTGTGATTTTGTGTTGATTTGATTTGACTTACAATTAAATCTGGTGTCTGAATAAAATTTGCCGTGAATCAAAATTTAAATATGATCCTCGAAGCTTGAGAATTATTGAATTTTATTTATTGTAGTTGACTTATCCTTGTTAATTGTTGTTATTTGAATTTCGGAATAAAAATAATTATAATCCATGCACCTATTCTTTTCTTTTTTTTTTGGAGGAAGTGGGGTGGGGGGTGGTAGACGATTTATCTAGTTTGTTGAAAATTATTGGTTGATAGTTTAGTTGACAACGGTCACTGGTGTTAAACTGTACGTACTTTTTATAACCTCATTCTTGATTTGAAAACATCCCCACAGCCTCAAATTCAATAGATTCCATTAACGCTATCGATTCTTGCTGTTAAATACGTTTTATACTGTACATTCTTTTGATGCAGTTCCTTTTGATATTTTATGAAGTTCCTTTTGATATTTTATAAAGTTCCTTTTGATATTTTATAAAGTTCCTTTTGATATTTTATAAAGTTCCTTTTGATATTTTATAAAGTTCTTTTCTTTATAAGGTAAAAAATGTTTTGTCCTCTCACTCTCACGCAATCAACATGTATTTCAGTACTCTTTTGTTTTAATTCAGGTGTGAATTAGTATTTTGTTTTAATTCAGGTGTGAATTAGTCTTTTGTTTTAATTCAGGTGTGAATTAGTCTTTTGTTAAAACGTAATTCAACTCATATTAGTTTAATTTGTTGTACGTGTTTAACTTGGATTTTCTTTTTGTGTATTTCTGAAACACACACACACACACACACACACATATTGAAATTATAATTAAAATATTATAAGTTACTTGATTCTGTATCAGCGATAAGCTGGGAGTAATTAAATTCTATATTTTGGATATGAAACGGGCAACTGAATTGAAAGTTCACACAATAATTCAAATAAGATCTTCCCATTTCTGTATTAAAAAGATAATAAGACCACACAGGAAACATAATACGGGTTCTGTTAAGTTTTGCACAAAAGCGAAAACTATCAAACAAGAAACTAGAGTAGAATACGCAATATATATATATACATGTATATGATAAGTTTCCCAATCTGGATTAAAAGATAGATTATCTGTCCACAATACGCTTCCTTATAGTATAATTTGTACAATTTCTGGGATTTCTTTTTGCAATATAAGGTCAACGAAGCATTTATTAATTGACTCAAAATGCTCAAAAAGATTTAATTAATAGATATGTTAGATTTCACTCGGTAATGAGACTATTCTGCGTCCTTCTCAGTGGACATTATAAATTATGTCCCGATACCGGACAATTAATCTTTGTTTTCAATGGATGGGGATGGGGGAAGGGGGGGACACCATATGGCTAGGACATTACACGGGCTTAAACCGGCATTCTCTGTAGGACTAGAATTATAAATACATTTGTTTTCATGCTTACTATCAAAAGTCTTTTTTTTTTCTAACAAGAAAAAATAAAAATTGATAATTGTTTTTTACCCCCCCCCACCCCCCTCTTCCCGGATGGTCGTGTGGTAAAGTGCTCGACTGTCGTCCTGAGGGTCCCTGGTTCGATCTCCGGTGAAGACCAATGGATATTTCAGGTCATGGCTAAAGTCCCCGCCGTATCCACCGTGGTGCCTCCATGGCCATTGCACTATCGTCTATGGTGGGAATGAAAGAAGGGCACCATAAAAATCATACCGTAGGTGGTTTATAGGATCTTAGAGATTTCATCCCATCCTTACAGGGACTTCACACACCAATACCACGACGAGGTTACATAAATGTATATGTTGATTTTCTGATCAGTCAAATTTGAATTTTAACAGCATCATTCTGAAACGCATTGTTAAATAGACAAATAAATTCTCATACAGTGACTACAGTATGTACATAAGGTTAAAAGATTAAAAATTCACCATACATAGACAAATAAATTACCACACAGTGAGTACACTATGCACATAAGGTTCAAAGATAAACAATTCACCATTACAGTTTTTGATATTTAGAGAACAAGAAAGTCTTGTGTGACGCCCCATATAAATAGTTCTTTCAAATGTTGTCTCTATTTCTTTTTTTATTTCAGCCTGTCAGCGAAACATTTTGACCTGATATGAATGTGTTGTGCAGCATGAGGATATTGGAAATAAATTGACCAATGATTATGTTGTTTACCATACAGATATTGGTACTAAGTTGATTGGCGAATTTGCGGTTTACTATGAAGATATTGGAGCTAAGCTGATCAAGTTTTCGAGACCGTTATCTTATGATCGAGACTTATGATCATGAACTGAGGTCTTAATGTCACAGCCCTTCAAAGACTATGCCTGATTCAGTCATGAACAATGTCCCCCTTCTGACTGACCACTGCCCAGTCTACTTGTCTGTAGTATGCCGAAGTCCTACCAGGTGTCCATGGTACGAGGATCCCATGATCATCACGCGCCCGGCGCCTGGTCACTCAAAGATAGAACAGAGACAGACTACGGCTCTGAAGCCCGGGGACGGACAGTGTCCACCCATATTTTGGGTCTAGGTATAGTTTTAGTTGGTGTCCTGTTGCTGGCTGTAGGACTAATCATGGGGCTGGAGTTTCCCAAGTATGTCCATGAACAGTACAAAGAAAGTCAGTGTGTGGTGAGTCCTGATCAAGAAACATTCTCTTCATGGGTAAGTCATATTATAGCCACTGATTAATACATTCATGTTTACAGTAACATAGCTTATTATTAATACATCAAAGTTTACAGTGACATAACTGATTTAAAAAAAAAACGAAATCATTTAAAAATCAAATATGATTAATAAATGAAGTCTACAATAAAGTAGATGATGAATGAGTCAAAGCTAACAATAAAGTAGATGAATTATTATATATAGTCCTGTGCTACCAACCGTAGTGTCCAACCCATTAAATTTAATGAGCTACCCAGGGCTAAAAAATCTTTTTTTTTGGGTAACATATAACAATAACTCATACATGTAAAAATAACTCATACACGTAACAATAACTCATACATGTAAAAATAACTCATACACGTAACAATAACTCATACACGTAACAAGAACTCATACACAAAACAATAACTCATATACATTACAATAACTCATACACGTAACAATAACTCATACATGTAACATTAACTCATACATGTAACAATAACTCAAGCTAATGTTGGTTTATTCATCAAATAGCACACTCTAGAAATAAATTTATTTTAACAATACATACCTGCCAGTATATTTTAACAATACAAACCTGCCAGTATATTTTAACAATACATACATGCCAGTATATTTTAACAATACATACCTGCCAGTATATTTTAACAATACATACCTGTCAGTATATTTTAACAATACATACCTGCCAGCAGTGATGTTAATCCTTGTCCTTGTCCTTAAGGACCATTTTTCAGTCCTTATCCTTGTCCTGGTCCTTGGCAGACAAGTCCTTATCCTTGTCCTTGTCCTTGCTCTTTCAGTCCTTATTAACATTACAAGGACCTGCTGTTTGTGGTTTTTAATAAAAAAAATTTTTTTGCTATGCTTAGGCTTGTGCTATATTTAAAATCAATGCCAATCTACGGCAATGCACTCTGCATATTATAACAATACATACCTGCCAGTATATTTTAACAATACATACCTGCCAGTATTTTTTAAAAACCATTTATCAATGTGTATTTTTGTTAGCTTGATGTATTTAAAAGACAAAACGATTGATCGAATTCTATTTGTCAAGAACATTTCGCCACTTTGCTGTTATTATAACTGAATGGAAAAAAGTATCAAGAAATGTATTATCAACAACAATACACTGTATATAGCAAGCCATCGACAAAAATACACTGTATTTAGTAAGCCATCAACAGAAAATACCATTGACTTGTGGGAATATCGTTGTTTCTCATATCCCGGCGTCAAGAATAAATATGTCCTTTTTAGAGACAATAAAAATGAGTTGAATTAAGTGAGTAAATAATAAATACTTTTTATACTGTTTTATTATTTGCAATAGAAGAAAAAAGCTTTTGTATTTTATGGAATTTTTAGACAACAAATTTTTCCGTTTCATTGGAGACCGGGATAAAAAGCGTATTTTTTTTTTTTTGGAAAATCGGAAATGGGGGAAGGGGGGTAATTGAGGAGGTTACTTATAATACAGTTACGGCTCATTATGTTCCTTTAAGAATCTATTTAATAACAACACATGTGTACAACTAACCAATTATACTATTAAGTCTCTATATGCGTGTGTCAGAATGTACGATTTATTTTATTGGTAGTCTTGAGCTGAGGACCCCTTTCGCCCCCCCCTCCCCACCTGGCTGTACTATGTTCAGTTTTAGAGCGACGCATCCACAGTGTAGGGTAATTTTTCTTCAGTCAGTAATGCTAATAAAACCATTTGTAAAAGAAATTAAATTATTGTGAGGTGAAACAAATTCTTAAATCTTGTCTACAATGAGATACAATTTGAATGTAAATACTTTTTCCCGGGATAAGAGAAATTCGACCGGGATCCGGCTGTTCCATAGAAGATACCAAGATGGAACTGGCATATTATACATACCTTGAGCGATGTGAGGTACAAACTTACTACTAGTATACTTAGTCAAGACGGTATCGGACTAAATGACAAACTGTGTGAAATCGAATACACCGTGTATATATAGGCCTTACATACACTGAATTATTAAATGTGAATACATGACGAATGTATGAAAGTACAGCAACAGATCAGGTCATAGTAAATGAATGGTATTATCACAGATATAATCGATTTATCTTTTTAGGCTGAGCGGTCGGTTAAATACCTGAATTAAGTCTTCAATCAATGGCGTTAATAGTCTTAGTCCCTTGATCTTCAGAACAATAACAGAAAATATGCATCACTTTACACTCTTATGGACAATGTCACATTGTGCAAACTGTTGGTCTGTTTCACATTGTGCAAACTGTTGGTCTGTTTCATATTGTGCAACCTGTAGGACAATGTGACATTGTGCAAAACTTAAAGTAAATGTCAAACTTTTAACAACCTGTAAGACAATGTTAAACTGTCTACAACATGTAGGACAATGTAAAACTGTCGTCAACACTGTTCACACTGTCAGTGTGAAGGATAATAATAACACACTTTACATTATATGAGACATTGCTGTGTACAATGTATAGAACACTATCACAGTTTACAATGTATATGACACTATCACAGTTTACAATGTATAGGACACTATCACAGTTTACATGTATAGGACACTATCACAGTTTACAATGTATAGGACACTATCACAGTTTACAATGTATAGGACACTATCACAGTTTACAATGTATAGGACACTATCACAGTTTACATTGTGTAGGACACTATCACAGTTTACATTGTATAGAACACTATCACAGTTTACAATGTATAGGATACTATCACAGTTTACAATGTATAGGACACTATCACAGTTTACAATGTATAGGACACTGTCACAGTTTACATGTATAGAACACTATCACAGTTTACCAGGCTTGCGGAGTCGGAGCCGAGGAGCCGGGAGCCGCTACTTTTTGCTGGAGCCGAAGCCGGAGCCGAAAAAATCTGGCGGCTCCACGGCTCCCAAATGCTTTTTTTTTTACAGCAGAATTTTTTTTTTTAGCTTTAAAATTCCAAATTTGTTTGATTGTTTGCCTCCTACAATTTGAAATGTTGTCATTTTTACGAACGCCACAACAGTAACAGCGTTAAAATGATAGCGTGCACGCACATCACCACAAGAAATCTTTAACGGGGAATCGTTTTATGTTCGTTTTAAATCTTGTTTACCCGCCGAAATTTTTTTAATGACATGTTATTTTGTTATACATAAAGTTAAAACAGTTTTATTTCATAGAATAATTGTATCAATCAATTAAAATAAATTTTTACTAAGACGACAAATAGAACGCGTCATTTCGTTTTATTATTTGACCGCGAATCAGGCCCGTAGCGTGTGTGGGGGCCAGGGGGGCTTAGCCCCCCTTGCGTTTTATCTGGCCCTCCTCTGCTTATTTGCTCTACTTAGTAAAATGTATTACCTGCCCCCCTGCTATTGCCTGGCCCCTGTTGTAGAATGCCTGGCCCCTGCTGTAGAATTTTCACGCTACGGGGCTGCCGCGAATTTGTAATAGACTAAAGACAAAATGGTCGCTTTCAGTATTTAACAATTTTATTATAAACAGAATATCTGAAATAGAGTAGATAAATTTATAAGGCTTTGGCTATACGGACCCGGGTCCCAATAAAATCCGATTGTTATTCGGACCCATGGCAAATATGCACTAAACTTAGCTTTATTAAAACTTTATTAGACGGAACCGGAAAAAATAATAATACAGAGTTCGCTTAGTGGAACCACCCTAGACACTGAGTAACGATTAAATCATATAATTCAAACAATTATATAAAAAAAACAATAATAAAGTTTATGTATAGCTAAGCTAAGTGCATATTTGTCACGGGTCCGAATAACAATCAGACTTTATTGGGACGTGGTCCGAATAAAAATCGGAGTTTATTGGCACCCGGGTCCGAATAGTCACTTCGAATTTATAAATAATAAATACAAATACTGAAGTCTTTAAAATATTTTAAATAATGTATAATTTTACTATTTGCTAATTTGATAATTGAAATAACTTTTTATTACTTATGAAAATGGCGACTAGTGAAACCTCGGTCAAAAATAATGATATGATTCTGGATGCAATGAAATGGTTTGTTTTTAGTAAAACCGACATGCGTATATTTTTCAAGTTCCTGACTATGGGGCAGCCCCGTAGCGTGAAAATTCTACAGCTGGGGCCAGGCATTCTACAGCAGGGGCCAGGCAATAGCAGGGGGGGGGCAGGTAATACATTTTACTAAGTAGAACAAATAAGCAGAGGGGGGCCAGACAAAACGCAGGGGGCCCCGGCTCCCTGGCCCCCCCGCACTCTACGGGCCTGCTATGGGGGGTGAACGCGACAAAGTTTGCATAACTTTTTATCAGCGGCATGTTTGCGTGTTGCAATTACAAAAATTTTTGTCTCGTGTGATACTATCTTAATAGGGAGCCGGAGCCATCAAATTTGTGGGAGCCGGAGCCGGAATAAATTTGGCGGCTCCGCAAGCCTGCAGTTTACATGTATAGAACACTATCACAGTTTACAATGTATAGGACACTATCACAGTTTACATGTATAGAACACTATCACAGTTTACAATGTATAGAACACTATCACAGTTTACAATGTATAGGACACTATCACACAATATTATTTACCGTTTTTAATTACAAGCCTGAGCCTACAGAAACCTTAATCTAGCCTTGATTACAGTGTGTAAGATTATGTCTCACTTTAAAGTGTGTACGATTATGTCTCACTTTACAGTGTGTACGATTATGTCTCACTTTACAGTGTGTACGATTATGTCTCACTTTACAGTGTGTACGATTATGTCTCACTTTATCCCTTGTAATCAGGTCGTTCAGTAAAATGATAAATGAAAACATAACATAATATATATATATATATATATATATATATATATATATATATATATATATATATATACATGTATATGTTTACTCTTAATAATGCATTGATTTATTCTGTTGATTTTTATCGTAGTTTTTATATGTAGGAGGGTTGCTAAACCAAAACTGTTGACATAGTTAAGCGTAAGACTTTTACTGAATTCGACCATCTGATGATGTCTAAGTCTAAAAGTTGTTCAACTGTCCATACAGTAGGCCAACTACAGGTTGTTAAACTGTCCATACAGTAGCCCTACTATAGGTTGTTAAACTGTCCATACAGTTGGCCTATTATAAGTTGTTAAACTGTCCATACAGTAGGCCAACTACAGGTTGTTAAACTGTCCATACAGTAGGCCAACTACAGGTTGTTAAACTGTCCATACAGTTGGCCAACTACAGGTTGTTAAACTATCCATACAGTTGACCTATTAAGGGTTGTTAAACTGTTTATACAGAAGGCCAACTACAGGTTGTTAAACTATCCATACAGTAGGCCAACTACAGGCTGTTAAACTGTCCATACAGTAGGCCAACTACAGGTTGTTAAACTGTCCATACAGTAGGCCAACTACAGGTTGTTAAACTGTCCATACAGTTGGCTTATTATAAGTTGTTAAACTGTCCATACAGTTGGCCAACTACAGGCTGTTAAACTGTCCATACAGTTGGCCTACTATAGGTCACTTTTTTGTTTCGAATCAATTTGTAACGAGTAACAAATTGATAAATGGGGTTGTAACTTGGTCATATTTCCGATCATCAGAAATACTGAGATGTTCTTAAGGAACAGTGGCCAGAAACTGGTCATTGGAAAAACAATGACAATTTTGGCCCGATTATGGTAATTTGTCCAGGCATGAGATATTCAAGACGTTGTGACACCCTTTCCTCCCCTCCCCCCATATTACCCAGCGGCACGTGAAATAGGATAAAGTGACATACTGCACGCGACAGCCCAATCTGATTAATAATGTGACCAACGACAGATGACCCACTTATCATGACTGGAACGATGCAGATAAATACAGAAGTCTCACGGCTAATATTACCGCTTAGCTGTGTGTGTGTGTGTGTGACCAATACACCGTTATGTTACGCATACAAATAATGACCATTGCACCATTATGTTACTCATACAAATAATGACCAACACAATGTTATTTTACGCATACAAATAATGACCACCACAACGTTATGTTACGCATACAAATAATGACCAATACACCGTTATGTTACGCATACAAATAATGACCAATACAACGTTATTTAACGCATACAAATAATGACAAATGCACCATTATGTTGCGCTTACAAAATATTCATAATTTCCCACCTAAGTCGCACCTTACTGTATCCTTCGCCGCTCATAGACTTGTGTACAATCAAGGAAACATTACTACCGACTATATGGCTACAATTATCTACACTCAGTACTCTACACAATTATCTACACTGACTACACTCAGTACTCTACACAATTATCTACACCCAGTACTATCCTGACATGTAACTGAAACTCAAAACACTGGCCTTTCCTTATAGATAGGGCGGTGCACAAGTTTGAGCATTTGAATAAATCACCTTATCCGTCTTTTGGTATTCCGTCTACTATTTTAATAAATCCCCTTATCCGGCTTTTGTCGTTCCGTTTACTATATAAATAAATCACCATATCCGGCTTTAGTTATTTAGTCTAACATCTTAGCACATAAATTCGGATAGTTGAGATTCTATTCTCTATCAAATCTAGAAATATCCATTTTAACGGATTTCTTGCTAGAAATGCTGTGATTGGTTACTGTCATGTCGTCTGTCAGTGTCACATCTTACTTGGCAGTCGCCTAATGGAACACATAATTTACAACTGATGCGCTACATCGTCTAAAGTTAAAGATTGTAAGATATCTCCGAAAAATCAATATCACAAGCCTAACCACCGTTTGATAGACTCCCCCTGCCCCTCAAATACTTGATAAGGGGAAGCAATTCTAACGACTCATACCTAAAATAACTTTTTCTTTATTAGTCGCGACATTTATGAAAAAGGGCAATCGTTCACAAAAATATTTCCTGATTTGAGATTAAAGAAAATAGGACAACAAGGTTTACTCTCTTATTGATGTAACTCAGGCATTATAGATGATCCATCTTGTGGTCTATACAAGAGCACATCAATTATAGATGATCCACCTTGTGGTCTATACAGCAACACAGCAATTATATATGATCCATCTTGTGGTCTATACAAGAGTACAACAATTATAGATGATCTACCTTGTGGTCTATACAAGAGCACATCAATTATAGATGATCCATCTTGTGGTCTATACAGCAACACAGCAATTATATATGATCCATCTTGTGGTCTATACAAGAGCACAACAATTATAGATGATCCATCTTGTGGTCTATACAAGAGCACAACAATTATAGATGATCCATCTTGTGGTCCATACAGCAACACAACAATTATAGATGATCCATCTTGTGGTCTATACAACAACACAGCAATTATAGATGATCCATCTTGTGGTCCATACAAGAGCACAGCAATTATAGATGATCCATCTTGTGGTCTATACAAGAACACAGCAATTATAGATGATCCATCTTGTGGTCTATACAAGAACACAGCAATTATAGATGATCCATCTTGTGGTCTATACAAGAGCACAACAATTATAGATGATCCATCTTGTGGTCCATACAGCAACACAACAATTATAGATGATCCATCTTGTGGTCTATACAAGAGCACAGCAATTATAGATGATCCATCTTGTGGTCTATACAAGAGCACAACAATTATAGATGATCCATCTTGTGGTCCATACAGCAACACAACAATTATAGATGATCCATCTTGTGGTCTATACAACAACACAGCAATTATAGATGATCCATCTTGTGGTCCATACAAGAGCACAGCAATTATAGATGATCCATCTTGTGGTCTATACAACACTGAAAGTTTTTGGCTGACACCCACTAAAAACTAGCAAATATGTTTTCGAAAAAGGGTCTACAGTTTCTGTGCGATAAACAAATATTTTGTTTACAATTACGTCTGTGTGCAATTAAACTTATAGAACAAAAGACGCAAAAATGAATTTTATGACTAACTGACAATGTTCTAATAACCAGGTATGTTTCATGTCACTAGCGGCACAATGCCATAACCAGGTGTGTGTTATGTCACCAGTGGTACACATTATCAGGTCTGTATCATGTCACAAGCAGCACTCTGACATAACCAGGTCTGTGTCCTGTCACAAACCACACACTTCCCTAATCAGGTGTGTGTTATATCGCCAGTGGCACACTGCCATTATCAGGTCTGTGTCCTGTCACAAGCAGCACTCTGACATAACCAGGTCTGTGTCATGTTGCAAGCAGTACCCTTACAAAACCAGGTCTGTGTCATGTCACAAACCACACTCTGACCCTATCGATGATAAAAAAAGATAAAAAAGGAGACTCAAACATTTGTGGTGAGCTGTAAAACTCGTTGCTTGTGAGTTTTAATCAATACAACTTGAACTGTTAAGCCAAACCATTTAAATTGACAGGCGATGTTTTTACACAATGGAATTTTTTTTCTTTTGTTTTTTCCTGAATTAATTACATTACACGTCGACACAGCTACATTACAACACACGTTGACACAGCTACATCATAATAACACACGTCGACACAGCTACATTACAACACACGTCGACACAGCTACATTACAACACACGTCGACACAGCTACATTACAACACACGTCGACACAGCTACATTACAACACACGTCGACACAGCTACATTAAAACACACGTCGACACAGCTACATTACAACACACGTCGACACAGCTACATTACAACACACGTCGACACAGCTACATTACAACACAAGTCGACACAGCTACATTACAACACAATACGACACAGCTACATTAAACACAAGACGACACAGATACATTACAACACAATACGACACAGATACATTACAACACAAGGAGACACAGATAAATTACAACACAATACGACACAGCTACATTACGAACACAAGACGACACAGATAAATTACAACACAAGACGAAACAACTACATTACAACACACGTCGACACAGCTACATTACAACACACGTCGACACAGCTACATTACAACACACGTCGACACAGCTACATTACAACACACGTCGACACAGCTACATTACAACACACGTCGACACAGCTACATTACAACACACGTCGACACAGCTACAATAAAACACACGTCGACACAGCTACATTACAACACACGTCGACACAGCTACATTACAACACACGTCGACACAGCTACATTACAACACACGTCGACACAGCTACATTACAACACACGTCGACACAGCTACATTACAATACAAGACCACACAGCTACATTACAACACAAGACGACACAGATAAATCACAGTATATACACGTTGATACACCATCATCACAACAACACACGTCAATACAGCTACATTACAACACACGTCGACACAGCTACATTACAACACACGTCGACACAGCTACATTGCAATACAAGACGACACAGCTACATTACAACACAAGTCGACACAGCCACATTATACAACACACGTCGAACAGCTTCATTACGAAAACAAGACGACACAGCTACATTACGAACACAAAACGACACAGCTACATTACAACACACGTCGACACATCTACATTACGAACACAAGACGACACATCTACATTTCAACACAAAACGACACAGCTACATTAAACTCAAGACAACACAGCTACATTACATCGCTAGACGGCACAGCTACATTACAACATTAGACGACACAGCTACATTAAACACAAGACGGCACAGCTACATTACAACATAAGTCGACACAGCTACATTACAACTAGGGATGTGACGAAGTTCGAATTCAAATCCGACGACATTCGAACTTCGACGTTTTTTGAGCAAATTCGAATCCGACGGATTTAAAAAAAATCCGTCGGATTCGAATTTGAAAAATTACCGATTTCAGTTCAAACATGGCAGTAGAAAACGTAACTAAAATTTAAAAACCTAGAGACTTTCGAAAACCCGAAATCAAGAAAACAGATAAAACTAAACTCTTGGACCCTTACTCAGCTGTCCATAGATTAGAAGTCATGAACGTATTTTAGATACACCCCTCACGCCAAACACTTTTTTCATCCGAGCTTTCTAAACCTCGGAATGGATATGCGGATTGGAATGGCGGAGTTAATGTGTGGATAGGAATGGCGAAAAGCTGGTTATGTGTGACCAATTGGAATGAGTTGGAATGACATTTGGAATAATTTGGAATGAGTTGGAGGAATGACTTTTGGAATGAATTAAAATGACATCTGGAATGATTTGGAATGAGTTGGAATGACGTTTGAAATGATTTGGAATGATATTTGAGATGATTTGGAATGGTTTGGTATGCATTGGAATTACAATTGGAACGATTTGGAATGATTAGGAATGACGTTTGAAATGATTTGAAAGATTTGGAATTATTTATAGATTTAGGTATATTACACACACACACACACACATCTCTCTCTCTCTCTCTCTCTCTATATATATATATATATATATATATGTTTATATATATATATATATATATATATATATATATATATTGTTGTGTGCTGGATTAAGTGCCATTTGTACTGTGTTTTTAGTATCTTGTCTGTCTAGGATTCTTTCACTCTGTAGCCACTCGTTCTATTATAGATAGTCTAAATACAGACGGTTTCAAACTCCGTACAATAGTATTTATAACAGAGGCACTTTGATTCCGTGTATATGTTAATATTTATTATAAACACAAGGTACATCACATGCAATATGGCCCAACATCAATATCACTACGTAAAATAACATCAATAACAACTAATAATCTACTTGTGTCCACTCTCGGCTCTATCTAGAAATCTAATGTCCTTTTTCTCTGGTCACTAGCTTATATCAGAGACCGAAGTCGATCCTCGCCCCCCCCCTCAAACTATGTCACGTGTCTGGTCTCTTGACCATCGTCCTAAGGTTAGCGCCAATTAGGGGAGGGGAGCGACAGTTGTTTCACCCCCATAAAAATTAGATAAGACATACGACAGAAGTAGAATTAAAGAGAATTTTATTTAATGCAAAGCATCTTGTACTTATGATTCGTTAACAATGTGGCCACCTGTGCTTTGTAATAGTTCATGCTGCTGTTCATGCAAAAGAAATGCTAAAAATCCTCGTTTTCATGGGGGAGGGGGGCACGGGACTGACACCTTGGTATACTCCCTTATAGCCAAGTGTCGACCCAAATCTGAATCCGCATTCGAATCCGACAGATTTATATTTGCCAAATCCGAATCCGACGGATGCGGATTTTCATCAGCTCCGTCACATCCCTAATTACAACACAAGACGATACAGCTACATTACAACACAAGTTGACACGGCTACATTACAACACAAGTCGACACAGCTACATTACAACACAAGACGACTCATCTACATCACAACTACACACGTTGACAAGATTACATAACATTTACATATTTTGATTGTAAACAAACATTTTATTAACACAATAACACATCAATATGACACTTTAACGCAATGACATAACACACCCAAAAAGCTATATAAAACATCAGTGCAGCTGTTTAACACATGAACACATTACTACAGCCATTTGAACACCCTTACATCACCCAAGAAAGGTTTTTACATCACAGATCAACAAAACCATCCAACAATAATAACCACTTTGAAGAGAAGAAAATCATAAAAATATGATAAAATTACTTATTTTATTGAATAAAAAATAGTTAAAATACACCTAATAATTCATTACATCGTACATATATTTATATAAGTTATCATTACAAAACAAATGCGTGAGTGCCCCTCTAGATATATAGACTTTTAATTTATTTCTTTTACTTAACTTCTGATATAGAGAGTACTAGAGACACATTAGTTCAGTATATTGTCATTTTAGTAATAAGTTATATAAAGAGTTATTTGGAATTATGATTTTTTTTTTACCTTTTATTGCAATTTTTATCAAAGCTAATTTATTATTTTTTTTTAAAGAATTGTTTGTATAGATTTTAGTTTAGAAAGAATTAAACTTTCCAATTTGCACACGTTAGCCAAATTTTGGTCTATATAAAACAAAACTAACTTTCACATATTTGCACACTAATGAACGGTGATGTACCTGAGATGAGCGGACAGCGGACGCGTCCGCTTGCGGACGCAGATCCGCAGACTTTTCCGAATCCGCGGACTGACAGCGGACGTTTCGTATGGTTAAGTTGCGGACTCGCGGATTGACGCGGATCTTCTTTAGCGTTACCATAAAAAATTTTAAGTCATTTAAACAGCTAAATTTCAGCAGTGCGGACGCGCGGACTGACTGCAAGTTAATGTTGTAAGATTCTGCGGACGCGGATCATTGATAGAAATCCATGGACGGACGCGGACGCTAAATTTCAAGATCCGCACACCTCTGTGCTGTACTTATTTTGACAAGATATTCTCATGGCGATTTTTTTCCATTACTAATATTGTATGTAACACACTAGCTGAACCCTGTAAAACCTTTGCATTGAGTTATATCCCCTTAGGCTTGTTCAGTAGACTAGGTTATTTTTGGTTTCGGGCAGATCCGATTTTTTCATGTTTTGTATTTTAAACTGGAATACTGTTGTATTAATTCTTTACTTTCGATTTAACGCAGAACCCAAATCGCTATTATTTTATTAGACTAGCTGTACCCTGCAAAACCTTTACAAAGAGTTATGTTCCCTTAGGTTTGAGCAATAGGCTATGTTATTTTTGGTTTCGGACAGATCCGATTTTTTCATGATTTGTATTACTATTGTTTACGTTTGACGATTTTAAACTGGAATACGGTTGTATTAAATCTTCACTTTCGATTTAACGCAGAACCCACACCGCTATTATTTATATAGATGCTTCGTAATTCTACGAGATGATAATTCATGGACTCGAAATTATTAAAATTGTGTATTGTCGTGTAGAATCTACAGCTCTACCCAGTTTATGCTTTCTCACTAAATTAGAACCGGTCTCAAATAGAGTTATAAGATTTACATACAAACATAGCCTCAAACCCAGAGAAAGTGTAAATAATTATAAACTAATAGGGAAGTTGTTTTTTTTAAGCTACTAACTTTTCTAATAAATGACTCTATCAATCGATCAATAATTGAAATAAATTCATTGATTTTCTCATCAAATGGAAAGAGGTCGTCTGACATAAAAGTAAGCTACATTTAAATTTATTTTATTTGTACATTTGATATGCGTTCAATTTAATGAATGGTTGGGGGAATAGATTGATTTAATTCACACCGAAACAAACAAATAAACAATTCTTGTGAGTTCATCTTAAGCTAATCAAACCTCAACTTTACAAAGATCTTTCTTTAGAAATATTTTTCCAAACTTAGTATTCGTATTTGTTAGCGGAATCTATCGCTTGGTAATTGTGTGTTGTTGTTTTTTTTTTCAAATATGTAGCAGCAATAAAATAGTCCACATCGTCAAAGTAATCAGCATTTACTCTTAAAAATTAATTTGATAGTCCCGCATTGAATCTGGCGATCGCATTTTATTTTGAAGTCGAGTCTATATACATTTTTATCACTCAAAATTATTTGAAACTAACCTCTCGTCACCAAACCTTACTCTTTAATAATAATTTCTTGCCAATATCATTTCTCGTCACTAAACATTTCTAAAAGGTTGACGTCTGCTGACATTCTAAGAAAATCAACTCAACCTACAACGCTAAGAGAATAAGACAAAAATACAGTATCGATCCCAAATCACGTCATCCAAGATTTATCTGCTGCAAACCGGAATCGATCCCACGCGTAGTAAATTACTCTTCATTACTCGGCATGTTAGTTAAAGAAAAAATCGTTACATTACGCGGTTGGGCCGAATACAAATTGAACATTGCATACGTACAGAGTATGAATGATTGATACATTTAAATTGGGATGTTATCAATTAAGCGATCTTATTCAGTCCCTGTCAAAACTGAGGGCGCCCTGCAGGGAGTCACCACACCAGTCTCTATAGCAGGGAGTCAAAACACTAGTCTCTATACAAGGGAGTCACCACACCAATCTCTATACAAGGGAGTCACCACACCAGTCTCTATACCAGGGAGTCACCACACCAGTCTCTATAGTAGGGAGTCAAAACACTAGTCTCTGTACAAGGGAGTCACCACACCAATCTCTATACCAGGGAGTCACCACACCAGTCTCTATACCAGGGAGTCACCACACCAGTCTCTATAGCAGGGAGTCAAAACACTAGTCTTTATACAAAGGAGTCACCACACCAATCTCTATATCAGGGAGTCACCACACGTCTCTATACAAGGGAGTCATCACACCAGTCGGTATACCAGGTAGTCATTATAGCAGTCTGTCTACTAGAGATACAACACACCAGTCTGTCTACCAGAGATACAAAACACCAGTCTGTCTACCAGAGATACAAAACACCAGTCTTTCTACCAGGGAATCACCCACCATTCTGTCCACAAGAGAGTCGACACAACACAAGTCTATCCACAAGAGAGTTACCACAACAGTCTGTCCACCAGGAAGTTACAAGAAGGTGTACTACTTGTTTTTCATTGTCCTGGTGCTAGCAGACAGAATAAACATACATAGGACTTTTGTAAATTTAACACACCTCATAGGCCTTTTATAAATTTAACACACCTTATAGGAATTTTATAAATTTAACACACCACATAGGACTTTTGTAAATTTAACACACCTCATAGGACTTTTATAAATTTAACACACCTCATAGGACTTCTAATGCACCAAATGATGCGTGCACCACAAATCTAGCTGTGCACTGCATCCAACAATACTACACCAAACATCTAGTTGTGCACAATAACACGCAGTATGTGAGCTACTGCCGTTTGGATGTGCACCTTGACGCGCAAACTATAAAATTGCCACACAACTAATGCACCAAACAACATCACGCGAGAACCTCGCCACACAGACCAGTGCACCGCACCAAATCCGCTGTGTACTTAACTACATAAAACGTGATTGTCTTACGACCATATATATCAGTGGTCCCCAACATCCGGGACGCGGGCCGGTAACGGTCGTTAGATCAAATGATACTGGGCCGCCCAAGAAACATTAAATTATTTCCCTTTTATTTACTCTCGGGATTGCGCGACTTTCCATGGACGAGAGGTTAACCGGGAGCTGAGCGGCTGTGAGCGGCAGTGGCATTGCAAATCAAAACAATCTAAAATCTAAATTATCAACGCACCCCTTCCCCCAGCGGGCGATGTTGAAATTATCTACGGTGACCGGTCCGCGGCTAGAAAAATGTTGGGGACCACTGATCTATGTGAAGTACGTGACAAAATAACAGGATCAATATTCGCACACAACTAGATCAACATTCGCATCTTTAACTTTAAGATCAATAAATAATTAATTTGTTCGCGTTTCTGTCCCTGCCACTTTAACTGATATTCTTGTTTTTTACTTCTCATTTTTCTTAAACATCAATATTAGAGTTGTTGATGGGCTGTCACTCCCATAGTTAAACATAAATATTATATAATTATAGAGTAGTTGATGGGATGTAACTCCCATAGTTGGAGCAAAAGATGATTTTGATTAATTGAATGTTTTTGTCAACTACGTTGTTAGTGAATGCTCAGCTCAAACCTACCCCACCTGAGTGTTGGTAGTTGGTAAAAGCTTAAAAAAGATGTTAATGTTTCACCTATAGAGCAAGACACCCTCTAACTTTTTTCCTTATAGCAAACCTTTAATTAGGTCAGAGTTTCAGTCTCTTGTGCCAACTGCAAGGTGATGCTCAACGACGAGGGATTTTCAAAATTTCATCGAAAATTGTCGAACTTTCATGTAATTTACATTATGCATATTTACTTACTGTATCATGTTCTTTGTGTTATATTTTACTTATTTAGGGTTGGCTGCTTAACTATTATATGTCATAACTTCCTGTTGATGATGACTGTGCATTAGCAAGCAGTGTTCCTGATGATGAAACTGAATATGACAATGAGTATATACCGACCAAAATTAGCAAATCAGCAAGACACGAAACTCATATAAAGAAGACCAATTTTTCCATCCAAGTGTAACAAGTCGATTTGACCGTAATAAAACATCTGATCGTGAAGCTGTTTGACTACTTATTCCTATTGCTGCAGCCCTTTGTCACGATCCAAATGTACTTTCTATTTCACGTAGCACTATTTAACGAGCGCAGTCAAATGCTATGCATGAAATTTCTAAAGCAATGAAAGATAATTATGAGCCAACTTGCCTATTAGTAATCCATTTGGATGCAAAGATACTTCCAGCAATATTTGGGGAGGGCTCAGTTGATAGGCTCCCAGTTTTAGTTTCAGGTGATGGGATGGACAAACTGTTAGGTGTACCAAAGGTGAGCGCTGGAACTGGTGAGAATGAAGCAAATACTGTTCACAAATTGTTGGTGGAGTGGCAGCTGGTTGAGAAGGTTCAGGCTATGTGCGTTGACACAACCTCAGTAAATATCGGCAGAATAAATGGAATATGTGTTGGCCTTGAAAACAGGCTAGGTCGTGACCTTCATTGGTTAGCCTGTCGTCATCATGTAATGGAGATCATCTTGTCAAAGGTTTTCACTATCTGCTTTGGACCTTCAAACTCCCCATATCCCGCTTTTCAAACGATTCAAAGGCTGTTTGAGTGTCATCACCAGGCAGAATTTTTCAGAATTCCAAGTACACCTGAAGCTTCTAGTTTATCACGTGCAACCATTGCAGTCCTGATCAAAGAGCACCTTAAAGGAACGAGTCAAAGATGATTACATGGAGCTTATTGAGTTGACGCTAATTGTTTGGGACATCCACCGTATACAATCCACTGGAGAGATCCAGGACCAGTACATCGTGCTCACTGGATGACAAAATTAATCTCTTCCGCAACCAAACAGATGTATTAAAACTTACAAAGAAGAAGCCCAAGTTGAGCGCTTTGTAGTTTGGTGCACTAATTTACACCAAGAATTGGGTAACTGGTCCTCGTGCAACTGAAGCTCCATCCAGTGATTTACAGCTGTGGACTGATCTCAGCAGTGACCAGATCATCGATCCTGACATCAGCTCAGAAGCAAGAAAAGTCCTAGAAAATCATCTCTGGTATCTTTCAGACGAGCTTGTTGGATTAGCCCTGTTCTCGGATCCCTGACAGCAGCTGCAATGATGGGAATTGTGCAGGGAATCACCAGTGAAGCTGGCAAACGAAAGTGCATGGAGATCCATCAATTCTAAAGAAACCAGATGTATGTGTAGGTGACTTTGCAGCTACCGGAATGGGAACCTTCTTTGTTGTTATAACATTGACAGTGCATTTCTTGATTAGCTATCACAAGAGTGGTTTGCACGTAAACAGTATCGATATGGCCAGACAAGATTCAAGTCATTAAGTGTTGTGAGCGACACTGCAGAGTGAGCTGTGAAGCTTTTTGAAGAATACAACACACTGCTTACTAAAGACGAAGAAGAAAAAACAACTTTTATTGCAAGTTGTGGAAGCAAACCGCAAGACTGTTCCAACACAAATCACCAAAAAGTCTGCTGTTCAAGTATTAAATAATTGTTTGATGTTACTTCACTGGAGTTAGCTTCGTGATTTGTGTTGTCTGAATTAATACACCTTCTACAAGTATCTTCAATATAAGGACCCGTAACATATATTTGGCACCTCCGACGTCGAACTGACTGACTTAGCTGGATTCAGGAGCAGCGGAGTGAGTACATTAAGACTCGTTGTAATTACCGGTTTAGTATTCATCGGTGAATTACGTGGCGGCAACCACCCTGGGTGTGTGCCGTGAAAACTGTGTTCTGTAGTGGCCAGCGTTTTTGTTTACTAAAGTGGCCAACGTTACTGTTTGCTGAAGTGGCCAACCCTATTGTTTGCTGAAGTGGCCAACGTTACTGTTTGCTGAAGTGGCCAACCCTATTGTTTGCTGAAGTGGCCAACGTTACTGTTTGCTGAAGTGGCCAACCTTGCTGTTTGCTGAAGAGGCCAACCCTACTGTTTGCTGAAGAAGCCAACCTTGCTGTTTTGCTAAAGTGGCCAACCTTGCCGTTTGCTGAAGAGGCCAACCTTGCTGTTTGCTGAAGAGGCCAACCCTACTGTTGCTGAAGTGGCCAACTTTACTGCTTAAAGTGGCCAGAGTTGCTGTGTACTGACGGGGCCGACGTTACCGTGTGGCTGGGAATCACCTCCTCATCGTCAGAGGACCCCACCATAGGATCACCGAGGATCAACCAAGGATCATCGAACATCGCGGACAGGGATCACCAAGGATCAACCCGTGTGTTAGTCAACCCCACATCGAACATCGCGGACCGGGATCACCGAGGATCAACCATCGAAGTCAAGGAACAGAATTTACTATTGTGTATTTCTTTATATGTAAGTTGGCATATTTTTTATATATATATTTATTACTAGAATATTGAAATCTGGTGTAATTATTTGTTTGTTGTTCTTGGTGGAATTCTGTATTTAATACAGTAGAGGTTAAAATAGGGTCCACCCTGAGCAGCCAAAACATTTAATTTGCTGGTTTTTGAAAAGGAATATTGTATTTATTTTGTTAGTACTTGTATGTTGATGACATAATAGAATATTTTTTGTGTATGATATATAGTATCAAACATTTTCAGTTATTAGTTATAATTGGTTTTTTTTTACTGCCATGTCATCAATTTTAAATATTGTTGAAGCTGGTAAAGCACTTGGCCTTACAGGCCAAGAGTTACAGACCTGGGTATCTGTAGAGAGAGAGCGGGAAGAAAGAAAGGAACAGAGAGAGAGGGAAGAAAGAAAGGAAAAGGAACAGAAAGAGAGGGAAGAAATAGCGGCAGAACGGGAAATGAGAAAGGAAGAAATCGCGAACGAAAGGGCGCGCTTAGAGTCTGAGAACAATAGACAGTTAGCTAACCCCGGAGTTAACGGAGCGGGTGATAGAGTGACCACATCACTTAAATTACCTTATTTTACAGAGGGCGTTGACAGTATGGACACATACTTGTCTAGGTTTGAAATGCTAGCTACTAGCGCGGGTATGCCGAAGAATACATGGGCCGCGTCAATTTTAGGATTCATAAGAGGCAAAGCCCTGGATGTATGTTTGAAACTAAGTGAAAATGAAATAAAAAATTATGATGTTGTGAAAGAATCATTAATGAAGATTTATGGTAACACATGTGATGGTTACAATGAAAAATTCAATAATATTCGCCCATCACGAGATAAAATGACCCCATCCTCCAAGCTAGGTAATTTTACTGGTGAAATTTTTTCAAACAGATGTATAGAGAGACAAAAAGAATATGAAGAGAAGAAAAAACCGCCCGTGTTAATAGACAATGACAAACTGATGGAAGGATTTAATGAAGTTGAGAGGATAAGTGAGGAACATATGTGCAATGTTACTAGATTAATGCAGGCTGAAGATGATAAACATGCTAGAGATAGCATACGTGAAGATAATGAGAAATTAAAATTGGAAAATAAACGTCTCAAGTCAGAGAAGGAAAAAATACAGGCAGAACTGAATAAATTGATTTTAGACAGGGAAAATGGCCTACGTACTAAATCAAAGACTAGCACTAATTTGGAAGACCTACCACTTAGGGTAGAAGCAATAGAGAGGATTGTAAATAAACTTTTAAGAAAATAGAATCAGGCGATGTGATTACAGCTTCTCAAACAAAGATTAATGGAAGTTTGAAGGATAAAATTAACAGATTGGATAAAGTAGAATCGTCAGTTGGAGATAAAGACTCCAATTATATAAAGATAGCCAAGAGAACCATACCCAGAAATAGAGATGGCAAATTAAGTAATCAAGATAATAAAGCAAGCAGACACGTTATTAAAGAAATCCAACATAAATCTTATGCTACAGGTACAATTATAAAACATTCAGTTCCATTTACCACTGAATGTCATAGAGGAGAACCTAAATCAATGAATAACCAAACCTCAAGAATTATAATACTGAAAGAAAGAAAGAACCCTAACTATTATTGTCAAAGAGACAAAAACTACATTGTACCCAGTGAAAATCAAAAGAAACAAAGAAGGTATTATGATGTACAGATCAAGAAATCTGGACGTAATAGTGATCAAACCAGAGAAACAAATAGATGGTCGTATGGAAAAGAAATGAAAATAAAAGAAAACCCTGAATGGAAGGACCCACCTATTGGTCGATACAACCATTTTAACACAGTTAGATGTCTAACTTATAATAATTGCAGTAGATATCCCCATAAAAATCCCCATGCTAGACATGTAGTAAATTTTAATGAGCCAGAATTTATCCCTCATTACCACTGTTCATGTAGAACATGTTTGTTGAGATGTTGTAAGAATGACTGTAATATTTATAATCAGGGTAGAAGAGCAAGATATGGTTTCATTCCAACCACGGAGAGAAATATTAATGGGAATTGGAGAGATTTTAATATTTTTTCTTGACCAAATTATGTCCTGGCAGTAAGAAATTTGGTTCACCATAATGTGTATGTTTACGTGTAAATTATGTTCATATGATGACATGTTTACATGTATATGTGTATATGTTGACATAATATGTTTAATAATATTTGTTGATTATGATAAAAAAAAAGAAAAGTCACTCGAAAAAAAAAAATGAAGAATAACTAGTGACATAAAAAAAAAAGGGTCACCTGAAAAAAAGATAATAGAAAAGAAAAGATATACAAGTGACATGAAAGAAAAAAAAATAACATGTCACATAGAAAAAAAATATAATAAAATAATAAATATCAGTGACGAACAGAAAAAAAAATGATGAGAAATTTTAATTTAATTCAGTATATTTATACATATATGATTGATGATATTTATTATATTGTTTGCATGTATTGATTTATAATTCCATGCAATGTTGATTTGATTAATCATGGTATAATTTATTTTGTTGTTATGATGATTTGGATATGTTCTATGATTGAACTTTGTTTCATGTGGCTTCCTGTTGTCGGCATTAGTATTGGATTTTACATGATTGCATCATGCTTAGGTAGAGGGGAGGAATGTGGAGAAATAATATAGTCTAAGCTTGATGACGCAATTCGCTAGGCTCCGCCCACCGCAGTATCTATGGCGTCATTCCGCCATCTTGAGTGTAAATATTGGGAGCTTTAGTGTATACGTCATTTGGTACAAATGACGTATATTATACCGACAGTTGGGAGCACATGGTTTGTTTTATAATGAGTCGAGCTCTGTGCATCATAGGATGCGGATGCATGTTCTAGTAGAGTCTAGCTTTGGGCGTCTATGTAGATGGATGCATATTTACAGTTTGCTATTGTACTCCTCCTGATTCCACCTTTATGTCAGTTTATGTTCAAGTATTAAATAATTGTTTGATGTTACTTCACTGGAGTTAACTTCGTGATTTGTGTTGTCTGAATTAATACACCTTCTACAAGTATCTTCAATATAAGGACCCGTAACAAAGCCTTAATGAAAGAATGATAATGCATGCTTTTGTGACTAAATTTTGAGTAGGTTAAATTTTTAAGTTTTTTGATGGAACAGCACAATTTGACCTTTTAATTGTGATAAATGCAAATAGTCATAAGTTTAAGCAAGAAGGTTAATTTGCAAAAGAGTGCTGAACTGTTGATATTAAAAAGCTATTGCTGGTTGTAATTTTAAAACATTCAACATATGCGTATTTCTTCACTTTGCTAGAATTTCGTAAAATGTGGATATTATATTGCTCTTGAGCACCGTCTTGTAGTTGGAATTTAAAGCTAAAACTTTACCAAAACATTTCTATTAGCAGATGTAAAAACTTGGGAGGGTGACTTGCTCTATAGCACACATTTCATTTTTTGCCATATCTAAATGAACCACCCTAATATATATAAATATATATGTATATGTATATATCTATATATATATATATATAGATAGATATATAGATATATATATATATATATATATATATATATATATATATATATATAAGTTAAAGAGGGAGTGAGAGAAAGATAGAGAGAGAGAGATAGAGAGAAGGCATTCGTCTAGACAGGTAAATCAGGCAGCGGCCTCTGCCCTCCCCCCCCACACACACAGCCTCTTACTTTACAAATTACAATAACAAAAAAAAAAAATAAACGATGAATCGCATATATAATTTATAATTGTATATAAAATAATAAGAATGCGTCAATTCAAGTTATAAATCAGTTTATTCAGACTCACTGTGATGATGTTTATAGTATAAGCAACTTCTTTAAGCTAGGTGCCATTTTGGCTACATGGTCTATAGTTGTGTCACTATTTAGTTCACTTAAAACATCGGTTTCAGTTGACATAAGCATAAAAGCTTCAAGGTGTTTAGAAGACAATGAGTTTCGCCAGTGCCGGCTTTAGGTATAGGCGATATAGGCAGCTGCCTAGAGCGGCATTTTTTCAAGGAGCGGCAAATTCCAGCAAAATAAAATATAATCAAAAATATAAAGATTAAAAATAAAATTAATGAATTTGAGAAAGTGTAGAATTAAATAAGAGCACGAAATTTCATAGAGTGGCGACAACAAATAAGTCACGTGGATTAACGCTCTATCTTAATTTACTACATCAATATTATGACATAACTATTTTCAAAATTATTTTCTTCTTTTGCATTTAACAAAATTAGATTCAGATATAATGGAGGATCCTGCTAAATGGCCAGATATAGGTGATGATATTCGTTGTTTTCTTATTCCAAAGCATATCAAATTTGAGTCTGATTATCCAAAAGATGAAAGTGGGAGACAATTTTCTAATTACCACTATACACGAAAACTGGCCAACGGAGAAACTTTAAAAAGGAAATGGTTGATGTATTCTACGTCAGTAGATAAGGTGTATTGTTTTTGCTGCAGAATATATTAGAGGAGTAAATCTGCCTTAGCAACACATGGCAGTTGTGACTGGAAAAATATGTCAGGTATATTGCAGCGTCATGAAAAATCTCCAGATCATTTAACCAGTTATCATGATTGGAAAGAACTAAAAATGAGGATAGCAAATAATAAAACTATTGATGACGTGAATCAGCGCCTTATAAATCGTGAAGCGAAACACTGGAAGGATGTATTAGAAAGAATAATATCTTTGGTCAGAGTACATGGAGTTCAAAATTTAATGGTGTCCAAGCAAGAGTTAAAGAGCTAAATCGAAGAGCCTTTTAAGCCCCAGCAATGTGCATTTGGTGGTGAATGATGCGTAAACTGTTGTTTGGAAGCAGTATTGTTTTGTTGAGTTAATTCAAAATATATACACCTTTTTTCTGCATCAACACATCGCTGGAATGTATTGTTAGAATATGTCAAAAATAAAAAGGCAGCAGTTTTAACTGTTAAAAAGTTATGCGCAACACGCTGGGTAAGTCGAGTTATTGCTGTGAAGGTAATTCGATACTAAACAGTTGAAATTTACGAAGCACTCGTTTCAATTGCTGATGACATTTCACTTTCTGGACTACGCGGAACCCAGTCCCTTGCAGAAGCTAAGGGAATTGGAAAAAAAAATACTCGATTTCAAATGTATTTGTTCATTAGTGATTTGGTATGATGTTTTATTTGAGATCAATATATCTAGCAAAACATTTCAAGAAAAAGATCTTGCTTTAAATAAATCAATTCAACAAGTGAATACAACTTAAACTATGCTCCATAATTATAGAACAGATGAATGTTTTGCCAAAGCAATTACAACAGCTAAATCATTGGCTGAAGAATTTGGTATTGAGTGCAATTTCCCTACGGAAATACAAATAAGATCTTGACTAAGACAGAGACAATTTGACTATGAAGTTTCACATGATCCAATTCTCGAGCCAGAAATGAATTTCAGAGTAAATTTCTTTAACCAGATATTGGATACCGCAATTCAATCAGTGAATGATCGATTTATGCAGTTAACATCTCATAGCGATTTATTTGAATTTTTGTATGACATTAAAAACTGGAGAAATGTGATAAAAGAGAGGTTTTTCAAAGATTGCATGGACCTTCAATTAGCTTTAACATCTGAAAACGAAGATTCAGCAGACATTAATGCAACAGAACAGTGCGATGAATTATTGGCTTATACTAGGAGAATTACAGAAAAACCAAGCATTATAGTTATATTAGACTATCTATGTGGAGTGGGCGTGGCTGCCTAGAGTTATATTAGACTATCTATGTGGAATGGGCGTGGTTGCCTAGAGTTATATTAGGCTATCTATGTGGAATGGGCTTGGTTGCCTAGAGTTATATTAGACTATCTATGTGGAGTGGGCTTGGTTGCTCTTTTTCCGAAAGTGTACGTGGCACTGCGAATATTGCTTACACTCCCGATAACAATGGCGAGTGCAGAGAGAAGCTTTTCGAAGCTCAAACTCATAAAAACATATCTTCGTTCTACCATGTCTCAGGATCGTTTAGTTGGTTTTGCTACAATATTTATAAAGAAAACTATTGCAGAAGATTTGGATCTGACCGAAGTAATTTAAGAGTTTGCCTCTGCAAAAGCTAGAAAAGCATATTTTTCTTGAATTATCTTCAATCTTTTTAATGCTTAATAAACATGACATTTCATTTTCATTACTTTTTTAACTTAGCAAAAAAAAAACTTCCTAAAATACACTACGTATACTTAAAACTCTTTAACTTTCACAAAGTTGCCAAATTAAAAAAAAAATTGTTATGAAGAATGAAGACCAGTAATAAAACTATAAATAAATCATATTTTTATTTTCATAATTTGAAATTAACTTCATAATAAATAGCATTTATATAGTTTTCTTAGAAAAATGAAACTAAAAAGGGCGGCATTTTTTGTCCTTGCCTATATCACAAAAATGTCTAACGCCGGCACTGAGTTTCGCAAGCGATTCTTAATGTATTTCAGTTTAGAGAAAGATCTCTCACAAGCTACTTGGGTAGAAGACAGAGTCAGTAAAAGTTTATATGCACTAAAGAGATACTTGTATGTTTGCCCATAGAAACTGTATTTATATAGTACAGAAAAGCAGCAAACAGGACATTTTTTGCAAAATTTGCATTTTTGAAGTTCCTCACTCTCATCCACAACTTGGTCGTCCCAGAGTTTATGTGGCGCATCTTCACTGACGCTGTCCTCTACTGAATCATCGAACATTTGGAGATTGTATTCGTCGGGGACAGAATGTAAGGAATCGTGACTTTCAAATCGCTTTTCAATAGTTTTTATAATTTTGTCCATGATGCAGTTATGAACTTTAATGCGATATCTGTCCGCTGCATTATTTCCTACTACCTCGTGCGTTCTTCTCTCATCAGACATCGCTTTTGGTCTGTGTAAACGTTTCTCTACAACATTTTCCTCAATGGTAATTTCAACATTTTCTTCTTCCAACTCGTTATTAGCCCAGGACACAAATCGTTTGGCCCTGTCGAGAACACCATCGAAATCTCTTGAAATATTTTCTAACATCTTAACAGTACGATCTTCATTACGGTATGCTTGCAGTGCATCCATTCCGGTGGTTTGTAAATATTTAGAAAGCGATCATGTGTGCTGGAATATTCTTAAGTATAGTTTTGCAGTGACAAGCGTTTTAAACTTGATAAACTTATCTAGTAAAGTTTAAGCTGCTTCCCTGATTTTTGCATTGAATGCGTCCGATTGTGCTAGTTTTTGTAACGTATAAATCAATTCAATGAACAATGATGAGTTTGGATCATCAAAATTTCCAAATTTTTTAACGCACTTTCTTTGGCCTACCATCGCGTTTCACCAATAATATTTAATCTTTGGTGTCTAGATTTCTGTTGGTGATCAACCCAAACATCCATTCTTTTATACGATTCTCTAAAGAACACCGCACATGCGTTAAGCAGTTGAAATCGGCTAATTGAAGAGGTCGTGGTTTGAGTGGTATCACTTAGAACAAGATTCAATACATGTGCGTAGCACCAGACATGAATTTGATGAGGTGCAACGTCACTCAGCCATTTAGTAAACCCTTTGTACTGTCCTTGCATATTGGCTGCCCCATTTGTAGCATTACCGACACAATATACAATAGTTATGTTACATTTAATGAGTTTCTCTTGAAATAATTCAAACACACCTTTGCAACGCATATCAATCGCTCATGAACTGTTACATATCTTATAATTATTGAACATTGGTCCTTCACACTTACATCCTGAATTGTATCTAATTGAACTGAAAACATACCAGCAGATTTAATTTCCTCCGAAATGGTTTCCTTTATTATTTTTCTTATTGCATCAATGATATAATTCAACGTCTTCTTCCATATGAGGGTAATCAAATTGCATCCCCCCTTATTCGCCAATCAAATTAGATGCATGTCTGTCATTACTTTTCTCAATAACCATATCAAGATATTTTTTTAATTATTGGGTCAAATTTTGACAAGAGTAATAATATTTCCAAGAAATTTCCATGATCGATTGTATCGTCGTTTAATGTATAGGCAGCATCATTTTTGACCGATAACTAAGACCACGTTTTCCAATCATTTTCATAATCTCAATTACTCTTTCCAGCACTTGTCTCTTTTCTTGAACTTGTTGGCACCTTTTTTATTTTGCTGAGAGAATAAAATGCTATCAATGTCTCTTTCACTTACAGACATTATATAAGCTTCCACATACTTCTCGTGATATTTACTGTTTTCATGTTCCTCTAATCTTTGATGCACATGTTTCCAGGAATTCATTCCCGTTGTGAATGAGTTCATATCGCCAGTCTTGCTATATGCTAAGCATACTGTGCAAAACAAAGCTTTAGATTCTTTACAGTATGACACCCAATTCCTATTGATACCATTGCGTCTGAAAAATACTCGATGCGCATTTGTAAATGGTAGATCAGTTTCACTCGCACTTGGTTGTATCGGGTGAAATTTAAAAAATGATTGTAAATTATTCTGTCGAGGACGTTTGAAATAGTAACTGGTGTTTTTATCATCGATAACTGAAGTATCATTTTCGGGATTTAGATCTGTCACTGCCAGCGTTGTTTTCATAAATATTGTTTTGTCAGATAACTCCGTAACATTTTCTAAATGTAAGGTAGGAATCAAGTTTGTTGGCACTACTGAATGCTGATAGTTGTCATCGCTTTGATTTGTGTCGGGTTGTGTACTTGTAGAAGGTGTTTGTTGAGAGACTGTGTCTTTAGTTTGAATTAGAGTGGCTTTAAATAAATCGACTAGATTTCGGCATTTAAGGGGCTGTCCATAAATTACGTCAACAAATTTTTGGCAATTTTTACCTCTCCCCCTACCCCTTGTCAACAGCTTGTCAAACTTCCCAATAAAATTACGTCAACATTTGATTACCCCCCCTCCCCCCAAAATAACAGTAAAAGGGTAAAAAAAAAATTTTTAATAGACTAGTTTACAACTACAACAAAAAAGTGAATAAAATTAAAATATTTAGAAAAAAAGTTTAATAAACTTTTAACTTATGAACATATTACCAAATTATAACTACAAAGGCTTACTCTGAACAGAAAAGAGATGACATGGTTTCAGCCCCGTACCGTGAACATTCTACAGGGAGCGCCAGGCATTCTACAGCAGGGGCCAGGCAATAGCAGGGAGGGGGCAGGTAATACATTTTACTAAGTAGAACAAATAAGCAGGGGGGGAGACAAAACGCAGGGGGGCCCCGGCCCCTTTAGCCCCCCCGCACGCTACGGGCCTGCATGGTTTACAAAATGTATACAAATTACACCTTTAAATTATGAACATACTTTAAATTAATACAAAAATTTAAATACTATTTAATTATTCACAAAGACTTGTTCTAACTTCAAGCAGAAACGAGATTAAAAAGTTAAAATATAAATACAGTTTTAATTTATTAACATTTTTTTTACAAACAAATCCAAATCTTATAATCTCCCATGGAGATGTCAAATGTTCCTCAATTGTTATTATTGGCATATGTTCTGGGTGAATAATTTCTTGTGGAACCGAAACACCAGACAAGTCAACATTTTCTTCATCTAGCTATTCTGCACTTACTATCACCCATGAGCAATAATTGCCATGAGCTCTCTTTGTCTTTTGACAACCACTCGCATTGGACGAATTCTTTGCATATAGTATTTGACTGGGCCCAGGCATACATTGTTGGTGCTGTTGAACAAGATTCTTTAACATGGCTTGCGAAACAACATAAAGGTGACAGATTTTACAGGTCCGTTCAAACAATAACAACTGAATAGATGGACAAAATATATCAAATGGAAGAATTTGAATGCTTTTGCCGATCGAGGTAGAATGATTTCAACTTTCACAGACTGATTGAAGAAAAGAGATTGAAATCTATGTGAGTTTATATCAGATAATCTGGTTCTTTAAGGCCCTCATTAGTTTGGCGGACTGGAATTGGTGGAGGGATATACTATCAGCAATAATATGAAAGTGCGAGCTTCTAATTGGTTGTCAACAAGTTAAATCACAACATTTGACAATTTGTTGAAAGTACTGACTTTTTCTTATATGGTTTTTTGCAATAAACACTCCGCCGCTGTTGGAAAATTGTCTATGCTTACTTGCTTTCATATTTCTGTCAATGTTTCGCCAGCATATTTAAAGTATAATTTTTCCAACTCTTCACCAATTTTTCGACCTTCTGTGCCAAGGTGGCTTCCAAAATGTTTATGTGGCAAAATTAGTAGGAATATACTTAGTTTAGTTAAAATACTGAATGTTGGGCGAGTGTGTAACACAGGACTACAAACACTACTTAATTTTCCTTTATTAAGTAATTATATTAAATTTTAAAAAAGTAACATTGTTGACGTCAACTTTTCCTGACCTCCCCCCCTCCCCCTTGTCAACAATTGTCAAAAATTTTATGACCCCCCTCCCCCCTATTTTGTTGACGTAATTTATGGACTCCATCTTTACCAAGAATTTTTAGTTTCTTATCTCTTAATTTCTCCGCACCACCTTTACATTTACATTTTGAATTTATATCATTCATAACCGTAAAATATTTTATTTAATTAATAACAATTGTAATTAACTAACAAATAAAAAAGAATTGTTATCAAAGCAAACTCAGCGGAAGTAGAATGGAAGATGTAAATTCTAACATGGCGGTTAACCGTGAACATCCCTAATACGGAGCTCTTTATTGACGTAAGAGTACGGCCGCTGTTGGTTTGGACACTATGGACCGCCATTTTGGTAGTTGCTTCTAATATCACCGCATATTAGTTATTAATTATTATATCGCCGGTCCTGGCGGCCCAGTCCACCCCTGACGACATGTCCACGTTATACCTCTTAAAGTCAGTAACTAAAGCCCTGAAAATCTTTACTTAGAACCCCTGAATAAACGATAAAAATAGTCAACCTGTTGTGAAGGTGTGTCTGATATTAAACTGTACAATTGTGAAACATGACATGATACTCTGATATTAAACTGTACAATTGTGAAACATGACATGATAATCTGATATTAAACTGTACAGTTGTGAAACATGACATGATACTCTGATATTAAACTGTACAGTTGTGAAACATGACATGATGCTCTGATATTAAACTGGACAACTGTGAAAAATGACATGATACCCTGATATTAAACTGGACAACTCTGAAAAAAGACATGATACTCGGATACGACTTTACCTTTTGTTGATATGTAAATGCACGTCACACACACACAAATAATGTTTAATTATAATTAATTGATTATTTCCTGCCTGCTCCACGTATACCCCTCAACATTGCTAGTTACCCATCTTGATTATAACTCTGGTACCCATTTAATCCCCTCAACATTGCTTGCTACCCACCTTGATTTTAATTCTGGTACCCACTTACCGAACATGACAGAATGACAGAAACAAAACTATAATTAGTCAAATTTACCATCTCTAAAAAACAACAACACCAACACAGAAGTTTTGCTCTTATTAACCTGTGAAGTCGCTGGGTACCACTTCCCACACGGAAGTGATTTATGCTAATCTATCGACTACGTCAAAACCACTGCAGCCACACCCACGGTATTGATTGACAGCACTGTTCGGGTCCCCGATTTATTTATGTCGTCTATTTATTGTGTTGTCATGGATTTCTATTAAAGGTGAAGTGGACCGGGGAACTGTAGGGATGTGACGTCATAATTGTGGCTGTTTACTGTCTTTAGGAAGTTGATGGTTTTAAACAAAGTTGTGTTGAAATGTTGTATTCATGTGTGTGCATTACTGTGAATGTGTGTGTGTGTGTGTTGATGTGTGTAGACGGGTAGATTGATTAGTGTGTCGCTGTTTGTTTGTGGCAATGATTGGAGTGTTATTGTGTGTTGGTATTTGAGTGTTCATGTGTTTAAATGTGTTTGATTGTGTGTTTGTTAATGTGTGTGGATGTGTTTGATGGTGTCTAAAGGTGTGTATGTTGATGTTTATATAGTTGTAAACTTATACCCTGTGTTTGTTGATGTGTATATAGCTGTGAACGTAGACCAGTTCAACTGAAGAGACAGTAAATTACAGCCGATAGATCAACAATGGAAGTTGGAGATAATGTAGTAGATCTAGACAGAAAGAAAGAGCAGATAGATAGATAGATAGATAGATAGATAGATAGATAGATAGACAGATAGATAGATAGATAGATAGATAGAGATAGAGAGAGATAGAGAGAGATAGAGATAGATAAAGAGAGTCGTTATAAATAAGCAGGTTGTGTTAAATCGATTTCGTAATGTTATACTTTTCGACCTCTAATACACAGAAAACTGTCAACCTAACCAATTTTACAATGGCCGTTCATTATTTGCATTTTTATCGAAAGAGATAGAGAGAAAGAATGAAAGAGATAGATTGATAGACAGATAGAGAGAGAGAGAGAGAGAGAGATTACTAAAGAGCAATAAACAATTTTGACGAACATTTGTACAGAAAAAAACTCATTATATTGTACAAATATTTCAATGAATTCAAATTACTAAAATTAAACCATGGTTGATTCCAATATACTGAACTGAATGTTTATTTATATTAGTTGATAAGTAGCAATAAATTAGAAGTAAATAAATAATCTATATATCTAGATGGTCGCCCTCGTTTAGGTTTTGGTGAAATGTATCTAATATATGTTTTATAGGATGATTTAAAAAAAACACGTCTTTTTAGTGCATTTTGATAAAAGCTTAATTTAATAATAATAAAAAAATAACAAAATGAATTGACGTATTTCAAAGGTGTAGTTGAACAATACGAGAATCTTTGATTTAATTTCTACTCAAAACGTCAAAGTAATTGTGTTCAATGTTTTGCTAGATGTAGGAATAATTCCTTCTGATAAAGACGTGACCGAATAGAATCAGAATGTAATACTAGCAGGGTTGTTAACAAAACTCTTAAATTGTATCGTCAATACCGATACCAATACTTCATGAAAATAGTATCGCCAATACCAATACAAATACTCAAGTAAAAATATATTGCCAAAATCGATACCGATACAATACCGATACTTTTGAGAACAACAAACTATTTTTATTTAAAATATAATGAGTGCAAGTTTTTCAAGTAATATACGTGTGTCATCAGTAATAGACGTGTGTCATATGTAATGTACACGTGTCATCTGTTATGTCCATGTGTCATCTGTAAAAAAAAAAGTGAAAACAATAAAATACAATGTCAAAGCACAAATTTAATGCTAAACACTTTAGTACTTGACGGATGGCCAAGTGGTGTAGATACTCGACTGTCGACTTCAGAGTCATAGTTTCGATCCTCGGTGAGAACAATGGGAATTTTCCCACAAGTTCACCCAGATTTAAATAGTACCCGACTTTAAGCTGGGGAAGTAAAGGTGGCTGGGCGTTATGCTAACCACACAATCCCTTCTTAATGCTTGGGTAGGTTGGGTAGGGTGCTAATGACAGCATTTCTGATGAGTTTATCTTCAAGATATTTATCTACTTCAGCAGAACTTTACTATTAAGCCGGTTCTGCCGCCGTGCAGTAAAACTGCTGACTGTAATGAAGCTGCACCACCCTGAAAGTAAGTTGAGTGGAAACTGCAATCAGTGCACTGCAGGCACGCGATAAGGTTTGTTCAACTTCAGCCTTGTGATCCAAGTTTTTTTGTTGGGAAGGTGGGTGGTATTAATAGTAGTAGGGTTGATGGTTATCATTACAAGCAGTGATTGAATTTATGAAGATTACTTTTAAAACAATGTATTAAAATCGCTATTGTTATTCTGCAATTAGCTAATAGTGGCAACAGAAAAGTATTGGTATCGAGTATCGAAAATTTTTCGTTTAAAATGTATCGGCGATACACAAATCAATACTTGATACAAAAAGGATCGGCAATACAGCAACCAATACTGAAAAAGTATCGCCAATACTGTATTGGCCGATACCGATACTTCGATACTCACAACCCTGAATACTAGATTGATTTACCAGAATGTTTACAAAGGTGTTGTTTTTTTACTAAATTATACAAACGTTTGTATTACCTTAGTTTTATTTTACATTTTACCTTGTTTTATTTTATCATTTTTACCTTTGTTTTATTTTATCATTTAACTGGAATATATGAGTGTGTATCAAACATGAACGTCCGCCTGCTGGTTGTACTTACTAGACTTTTCTATTCTAGTCAACAGGTACTCAGTGGGACCGGAAGGTCAAGATCTACTACTGGACACTGACCAATGTTGATGAGTTTCTTTATCTAGGGGCCAATCCAAAGGTGAGAGAAAATATTACTTTCACCATCTTCTAGACTTCACGTACATTAGTTTAAGAATATAGATATAATATAGTATACATAGATAGAAACTAGGTCACTCGAGGAGGCGTAGCGAGGGCTGGGCAAGGGGAGGGGCATCATGCCTCGGGCGCTACTCACAAAGGGGCGCCAAACGGTATATTTTACCGTATAATATTATATGGTTTTCAAATGGGGGGGGGCGCTAAAAAGGTATTAATAAGGTATTGTGCCGCTGGTGCGAGTTAAGCTCGCTACGTCACTGGTGACTCATAGATTGTTTGTGTGAAGTCCTTGTGAAGGATAATATGTGATCATAACAAACCCAGTGTTAAACGTAGAGCTAAAAGTGGAACAACTTAATCTTGCTAATGATGCACGACCTTCACCTTACTCGAGGCTGGGACTTGGTGGCAGCATGGTAGACACCGGCTAGTGGAGTGACTGGGATTCGAACTTCTATCCTGCAGTCCGTGGTTCTGAAATCCTCTCCACCACCAACAGTGCAGTCACTAATATATTCACCTATAAATACGTTAGGTTATCAAGTACTGCTATGTGAGTAATTCAATGAAACATACCAGGGTTTTTTTTGCCATGTAGCGCGCCGGATCTGCGATCCGGCACCTCTGAAATGCAACCCGGCACCTCTTATAGTTTTCTTCATTTGGTAAAATGTTAAAAACTTCAGAGACCCACCACCTCTTATTGAAGAGACCCACCACCTCTTATTGAGCAAAAAAACCCCTGAAACATACTAAACATCCCATAAAGCAGACTCTCTGTTATCTGGCATAAATTGGCTTTAGGCTTGCAGATTTATCAAATATCCGGATTGGCGGGAGATTTTAAAATGTCTCACATTATTGTGCTCCACAAGTACAAGTCAGTTATTACACTTGTTTGTATATATTCCGGATATATTATATAGACCGGATTACTGTATTTTACTCTAGATATAAAGACAAATAGACAGACTGATATACAGATACATCGATAGATACATAGATAGACAGGTGGATACATCGAATAGATAGATGACTCGATAGAAAAATATATAGTTGTACGGATGGATAACAGAAAGACAGCTAGATGTACAAACAGACAGACAGTCATATATATATATATATATATATATATATATATATATATATATAGATAGATAGATAGATAGATAGATAGATAGATAGATAGATAGATAGATAGATAGATAGATAGATAGATAGATAGATAGATAGACAAACAAAAAGACATACAGATAGATAGATAGATAGATAGATAGATAGATAGATAGATAGATAGATAGATAGATAGATAGATAGATAGATAGATAGATAGATAGATAGATAGATAGATAGATAGATAGATAGATAGATAGATAGATAGATAGATAGATAGATAGATAGATAGATAGATAGATAGATAGATAGATAGATAGATAGATAGATAGATAGATAGATAGATAGATAGATAGATAGATAATCGTTTGCCAGATATAAAACATAAAATCATTTACATAATATTTAATAATTCATAATGTAATAATTATAAGTCACGTATTACAGAAATAAGCAGGAAGTTGACAAAAGTGAAATGATTGCTACAAACAAATCACTCAGTAAATGAATTTATGTGTGGCATTCTATTATCATCGCTTATAAATGTTGACATGTGCAGCAGCAAATGTTGAATCTAATTCACGACTTTTGATCGATAAATGTTGTATATTTGATTGTTACAACTGGAGGATTCCACAATCAGTTGATTAAATTGAAATCACTCAAGTACCTCATGTCAACATGTCATTGATTGGTTTGGTGTTTGTGTCTGTGTGTGACTGTGTATATGTCTATGCGTGCTTCTCTCTCTCTCTCTCTCTCTCTCTCTCTCTCTCTCGCTCTCTCTCTCTCACACACACACACACACATATATATAATAGAACATCTAAAGTTATAATTTGCATTTACAATTATTCACAGTTAGAAACATTCATTAATTTGGCTTGTCTCAGTTTGTATCAGTCACACTTTGTATCAGTCACTTCACTTTGTATCAGTCACTTTACTTTGTATCAGTCACTTCACTTTGTATCATTCACTTCACTTTGTATCAGACTCAGTTTCTATCAGTCCTTTGTATCAGACTCAGTTTCTATCAGTCACACTTTGTATCAGACTCAGTTTCTATCAGTCACACTTTGTATCAGTCACTTCACTTTGTATCAGTCACTTTACTTTGTATCAGTCACTTCACTTTGTATCATTCACTTCACTTTGTATCAGTCACAGTCTGTATCAATCACAGTTTGTATCAATCACACTTTATATAAGTCACTTCACTTTATATCAATCACATGTTTTTATTAGTCAAAGACTGTATTAGTCACATTCTGTATCAGTCATAGTTTGTATCAGTCACATTGTGTGTCAGTCACAGCTTGTATCATTCAAAGTTTTCAGTCAGCTGACAGTCTGCACCATTATGATGTCTGTTTACTCTCAGTTTTCAGAGAAAGGCCCGTACATCTACACAGAGACTGAGATGAAAGAAGACATTGCATTCAGCGTGACTGAAGTCTCCTACAGACTAAACAGAATCTACACGTTTGACGTAGACTCAACAGCCAGTGAGTGTAGAATCTGTCAGCCGGACGACATGGTGAATCAATTTTTTTAAAACTTCATTTGATATTTTTTAAATATATTTTACAAAAATGTGGTAAAATCGAATGCATGACAACAATAATAATTGTTAAAGATCGTTTATTAGTTCTCCCATTAATTAAAACAGACAACTATTATTATTATCTGTCTATGCATTATGCATTTTAAAAAATTATATATATATATATATATATATATATTTATATATACATATACACATGTATATATCAGTGCACTTTTTCTTAAAAAGCGGTAACGGAACTCGTATTTATGTCCGTCATGTCATAAAGAAATAACACTGAAGATATAATGCAGTAAACAGTACATTTTTTAATTCGGGAGAAAGGTGATGGACCGCCGTTCCAGTGCGTTCCGCCAGAGAAAAAAATCACTGTGTATATATCACAGCAACAGAAAACAATTTTGTTAGCTAGGAATGTTAACCTCGGGTCACATTTGGAATCTAAATACAGAGATTTTGGTTTATTGTTCTGTGTGATCTGTGTGATCTGTTGTTATGTGAGACTTTTGAAACTTACTGCTAGTAGAATTATTTATTTAATAACTTCATTTCATAGTGTAGTATTGAATGATTGATTACACTCTGATATGAAATTCAAGACTTATTCAACCTTTTAATATTTATTCATTATCTCTGTAAAGAACTTATTGCATCAAACATTGTTTCATTAACTTGAAAGAAAACTTTATTAAATAACTTAAATACGATTTGTTATGGTCTTTCATTACTGCACTTAACATAACATTGATAACATGTTACTGTCGTTCAGCTGTCAATCATCAACCCCTGGTACCTGCAGGTGGTCGGTCAGGCAGGGGGGGAGAATGCCCTGGCCTGGTCCAACTTACCAAATTACGTCATAGAATTTCTGAAACGGTTGGGTTTCGTCTACACCGACGAGGACATCGTCATGTACAACTCCAACATCTCCACCCTGGGGATCCACTCTTACCTTTCACCGCCACCTCGCCAACAGCCGTCCTGGGACTCGTTCTCCTTCGGGGCCTGGCTGGGCAACCACACCAACACGTCGTACGGGTCAGTCATCGTCGGCGAGAGGAAGGACCAACCCTTCACCGCATCTGAGGTGACGGCCCTGTATAAGGTGTTCTCCAATGTGACCGTGCTGGGCGGGCAGGCCCTGTCTCTGCCGAACGTGTCGCTGCACACGGTATGTGAGAATCTGGGCTCAGAACATGTGCTCCAGCTCCTACGTCGAGATCAAGACCGTCAGCGTTGCCGAGTGCAGGGTCTACTTTCTACTCAGGAAGTGTCCGGACAATAACATGAGCTCTAGCGTGAGAGACATTCTCCAGAGAACGTTCTGCCCGCCTGGGGAGGACGGCTGCCTTAATGTCACGAGGAGCTCCGACGACCGCCACTTCCTAGCTTACAAAAACGCCATCTTTGACTTTTTGACCTTCTTGTCCGGGGTCGTTTTGAACAATGTCATTTCATCCTGGGACTTATCTCTGGTCGCGAATAGGAACCGACAGAGCGAACTGGCCTTGGGGTATGACGTCATGGGGGACAGCGTCATTGGAAGCGTGCGGGTTCCGGCGGCTACTGCAGCCAAAATGGAAGGACCCGCAGCTGGGCGTTCGTCCACTGTGGAAAGTTTTGACGTGCCTTGAAAACAGAGATATGGACAACAACATGATCCTACAAGGTAATGTATGTGTTTCTCATACTGACCCAGTACAATACGTGGTTGACAACCATTCACGTGTTGACAACCAATAGACCACTTGCAGCTACTGACATAGGTACAATACGTATCGACAACCAATAGACCACTTGCAGCTACTGACAGTACAATACGTGTCGACAACCAATAGACCACTTGCAGCTACTAACATAGTATAGTTTCACAACGAGACCATTAAACAATTAAACTCATTTAATAATCTGATGATTCTTTTAATATTTATATTTTAAGGCAGTTTAATAGTGAAGTGCGATTTAAGTTTTCGATTAAATTTAATTAGTTCTTAATAAAAAAATTTCGAAAGTGTGACGTACTTTAGGGGGGTCCCGAAATTTGTGACACTTTGTGACAGGGGGGAGGGGGGTCAAAAATCGTCAAAAATAGCGTGACGTACTTTATGGACGGCCCCTTAGTTATCGGTCAAAAAATGATGCTGCATATACATTAAACGACGATACAATCGATCATGGAAATTTCTTGGAAATATTATTACTCTTGTTAAATTTGTTAATAATTAAAAAACATCTTAATAAGTTATTGTGAGAAGTAATGATAGACGACATGCATCTAATTTGGCGAATAAGGGAGAGGAAATTTGATTACCCTCATATCGAAGACGACATTGAATTATATCATTGATGCAATGACAAAAATAATAAAAACCATTTCGGAGGAAATTTAATCTGCCGGTATGCATTGCAAACTGTACATCTTCTACTGGAAAAGGTATGTTTAAGTTATTTCAAGAGAAGCTCATTGAATGTAACATAAATATTGAATATTGTGTCGGCAATGCTACAGATGGGGCAGCTAATATGCAAGGACAATATAATGGGTTTACGAAATGGCTGAGTGACGTTGCACCTCATCAAATTCATGTATGGTGCTACGCTCATGTATTGAATCTTGTTCTCAGTGATACCACAACCTCTTCAATTAGCATATTTCAACTGTAACGCAAGTGCGGTGTTCTTTAGAGAATCGTATAAAAGAATGGATGTTTGGGTCGATCACCAACAGAAATCTAGACACTAAAGAGATTAAATGTTATTGGTGAAACGCGATGGTGGGCCAAAGAAAGTGCGTTAAAAAAGTATTTGGAAATTTTGATGATCCAAACTCATCATTGTTCATTGAATTGATTTATACGTTACAAGAACTAGCAGCATCGGACGCATTCAATGCAAAAATCCGGGATACAGCTCAAACTTTACTGGATAAGTTTATTAAGTTTGAAACGGTTGTCACTGCAAAACTATACCTAAGAATATTCCAGCACACAGGATCGCTTTCTAATTATTTACAAACCGCCGGAATGGATGCACTTGCAAGCATACCGTAATGTAGACTATACTATTTAAGTTGTTAAAAAATATTTCAAGAGATTTCGATGGTGTTCTCGACAGTGCAAAACGATTTGTGTCCTGGGCTAATAACAAGTTGGAAGAAAAAAATGTTGAAATTACCATTTAGGAAAATTTTGTAGAAAAACGTTTACACAAACCAAAAGTGATGTCTGATGAGAGAAGAAACGCACGAAGTAGTAGGAAATAATGCAGCGGACAGATATCGCATTGAAGTTCATAATTGCATCATGGACAAAATTGTAAAAACTATTGAAAAGCGATTTGAAAGTCACGATTCCTTGTTCGAAGATATTGCCTGTCTTGATCCACAGAACTTTGAAGATATTAAACAACAAGGTTTGGCTACATCAGCGATGCAGCGCCTTAGTAGTATTCTCGTTAAATTCGATGAAAGCGCCGCAGCGACTAATCTCAGAGAAGAAGGCTAACTGACTGCGCAGAAATGGACAAATTTAAGTGTCCCCGACGAATACCTTCTCCAAATGTTCGATGATTCAGTAGAGGACAGCGTCAGTGAAAGTGAAGATTCGCCACGTGAACACTGGGACGACCAAGTTGTGGATAAAAGTGAGGAACTTCGAAAATGTAAATTTTGCAAAAAAATGTCCTGTTTGCTGCTTTTCTGTACTACATAAATACAGTTTCTATGGGCAAACATGCAAGCATCTCTTTAGTGCATATAAACTTTTATTGACTCTGTCGTCTACCCAAGTAGCTTGTGAGAGATCTTTCTCTAAATTGAAATACATTAAGAATCGCTTGCGAAGCTCATTGTCATCTACACACCTTGAAGCTTTTATGCTTATGTCAACGAAACCGATGTTTTAAGTGAACTGAATAATGACACAATTAGATCACATGTGGCGAAATGGCACCCGGCTTAAAGAAGTTGCTAATACTATAAACACCAATAACACCATCACAGTGAGTCCGAATAAATTGATTTATAACTTGAGTTGACGCATTCTTAATATTTTATATATAATTATAAATTATATATGCGATTTATCGTTTTTTTGTTGTGCATAATGTAATTTGTAAAGTGACCCATGACTTTGGAGGTCACTGGCCCTCGGGTATGGATGAAAAAATGCACAAAGAAAATAAAAGTCATGAAGTTAGGGCCGCTTTTTGTTTTTTGCCGGGCCGCTTGAACTCCCCAGTCCACCCCTGTTCGGACCCCGTCCCAATAAAGTCTGATTGTTGGACCCGTGGCAAATATGCACTTAGCTTAGCTATACATAAACTTTATTATTGTTTTATATATATATATATATATATATATATATATATATATATATATATATATATATATATATAATTGTTTAATTGTATGATTTAATCGTTACTCAGTGTCTTGGGTTCCACTAAGCGGACTCTGTATTATTATTTTTTCGGGTTCCGTCTAATTAAGTTGAAATATAGCTAAGCTTAGTGCATATTTGCCACAGGTCCGAATAACAATCGGATTTTATTGGGACCCGGGTCCGTATAGCCACAGCCTTATAAATTTATCGACTCTATTTCAGATATTCTGCTTATAATAAAATTGTTAAATACAGAAAGCGACCAATTTGTTTTTTAGACTATTACAAATTCGCGGTCTAATAATGTACAAAATGACGCGTTCTATTTATCGTCATAGTAAAAATTTATTTTAATTGATTGATACAATTATTATATGAAATAAAACTGTTTTAACATATATAACAAAATAATATGGCATTAAAAAAATTTCGGAGGGTAAACAAGATTTAAAACGAACACTAAACAATTCCCCATTAAAAGATTTCTTGCGGTGATGTGCGTGCAACGCTATCGGCTTTAAACCCTGTTACTGTTCGTACAAATGACAACATTTCAGATTGTAGTAGGCAAACAATCAAACAAATTTGGAATTTTAAAGCTAAAAAAAAATTCTGCTGTAAAAAAAAAAAACAACATTTGGGAGCCGTGGAGCCGCCAGATTTTCGGCTCGGCTCCAGCAAAAAGTAGCGGCTCCTCGGCTCCGGCTCCGCACGCCTGGACTGGACTATGAAAGGTTACTTGAATTGGAAGAGTTTGAATTGTTACAAAGTATCCAAGGATTACAAAGTTGATCCAACCTATTCTTATTATGTCTGTGGATGAAAATCCAAGGTATCAAAAAGTTATTGATGTGGCCATCCATCATTTTGTAAACAGAACATTAATGCAATGTTTGTAGCAATAAATGCGCCTGGTAGAAGTATCGATTAGAAAGGCGAATAGCTCCTCTTAGTCGGGAACTGTCGGGCTAATTTTTCACATAAACATTTTGGAAGCCACCTTGACACACAAGGTCGAACAATTGATGAAGAGTTGGAGTGTAACATTAAACTTCAAATACGCTAGTGAAACATTGACTAGTGAGACAATGTCCAACAGCGACAGAGTATACTGTGCCTGAAAGTTTAACCAAAGATCAAGTTTTTGTGCCAAAACCATGTAATAACAAGTCAGTACTTTCTACAAATTGTCAAAAATGTTGTGATTTAACTTGTTGCCAGCAATTAGAAGCTCGTACTTCTGCCTAACTAATGAGGGTCTTAAAGCACCAGATGTATCTGAAATAAACTCATATAGCTTTCCATCTCTTTTCTTCAATCAGTCTGTGAAAGTTGAAAACATACTACCTCGATCGGCAAAAGCATTCAAAATTCGTCCACATGATTATCAGTGGTTCCCAAATTGGTCCGTACGGACCCCCAGGAGTCCCCTGGTATCATTCAAAGGGTCCGCTGAAAATTAAAATTTTTATTATTATGGCAATTAAAATAAACAAGCATTCTGGACACAGGACGTGTTGGCACATTTTCGTGTTATGTATCAGTACGTTTGTTAGCTTTTCAGTAAATATTTGTAAATTTGGAAATGTTTATAAATTCAATTGTGTAATGCATATATCTGTAAAAAAAAAAATTATAAAGACGTTTCTTTATATTTGAAAAAAAATTATTCTCTCTTACATCTAACTACAAGTGGTTTGTGGTTACTGAAATAGGACTCATAATTGAAAACATTCGAAATTATAGTCATTTAATCGTCAAAAACTCCGTCAATTGTTGCATAGCTCTGATACTTTCAATTAAACTCAGAACACAAGCTTACTATTTCATTTGATGAGTTTCTTAATAAATCTTGGTGAAACTACGTGCTGCAGTATTTCGCACCAAATGAACGGGTTAATTGAACGTACAGGTGTATATATAATATATAAGCCCCTTAGGAGCCCTGAATCCCGGCCTTGAATTGGAAGAGTTTGAATTGTTACAAAGTATCCAAAGGATTACAAAGTTGATCCAACCTATTCTTATTATGTCTGTGGATCAAAGGTATCAAAAAGTTATTGATGTGGCCATCCATCATTTTGTAAAGCAGAACATTAATGCAATGTTTGTAGCAATAAATGCGCCTGGTAGAAGTATCGATTAGAAAGGCGAATAGCTCCTCTTGGTCGGGGGAACTGTCGGGCTAATTTTTCACATAAACATTTTGGAAGCCACCTTGACATACAAACTGCGCGATATGTGAAAACAAAAATGAAAAGGTGGGGGAACTTTTTTCAATTTAAAAAAAAAATAATGTTGCTACTGTCATCCTACATACAATTGTTCCTCGAATGTAAGGGGTTTCATGTTGGTTACGAAAAATAATGAAAATTGTTATCACCTAGTGCACACCAATTAAATTAATAACAAGCATGGCACGGTGTGAGGCAGACGGCCGATTACACGTTTATACTTAGACAAAAAGATAAGGATTTAACGTTTTTTCAAACAGTCAAATAATAAATTGGAAAATACCGTCACTGCAACAACTCATAGGGATAACATCTAAGTGAGATGATGATGGACTGCTTTGCTGCTTCTTATAACATTTCTTTATTGACTGCAAAGTCTGGAAAGCTGCACGCAGAACATTTTTTACCAGCTGTAAATGGCGTAATACGCAGATTTGCACAAAACAAGCTTTCAACATCATAAAAAGAATTCACTGAGTAATAATACAGTACAAAGAAGGATTGACGAAATGGCTTAGTCCATAGAAAGTGCTTTATGTAATTACTTAATATGAAACGTTATTTACTGAATTAAAACGATTGTTCGATGTAAGCTCTACCCTTGACTAATATAATTTCTGTTGCTACTGATGGTGCTCCGGCAATGGTAGGAAGATACCGAGGTTGTCTCACATACTTAAAACAAGCTGTACCGAATGTATTTTCAGTACTTTGTGTCATTCATCGACATCATTTTGTCGCAAAAAATCTTAATAAACGTTTGCATGGATCACTAGTCTATGTCACTAAAAGCATGTAATAAAATAATAAGGAGTGTCTTAAATGAGACATTATTTTGTCAACTGTTTTTGAAAAATGATGAAGTCTATAATCGTTTACTACTTCACACAGAAGTAAGTTGGTTATCTAAAGGTGCATGTTAAATCGATTGTATGCGCTCTTTTATTCAGTGTTGAATTCCTGGAAAGCAAATACAATGATTTGCGACACAATTAATTAAGTCAAAAAGTAACATAGCCCATATGACTGATTTATTTGACAAATTTAATTAAACTAATTTGAACCAACAAGGTGACCAATTAAATTTAATCAAAACTAAAAAAGCTAATGTCTGTGTTTGTGGCAAAACTTTTTCTGTGCAAAAAAAAAAACTTGGAAAGAGGAGAATGTTCTCAGTTTCCAAATATTTCAAAAGAGCTTGCAAAGAAATACTTGAAGATGATTACTGTCAACAATTAACGGTTCTTCATGCAGACATGAACCAAAAGATTTGAAGACATTCTTCACTTTGATCTTCAGACAAGTAGAGCTATTTCGCGCGTGGACAATCTCAGATCCTAAACACTGATGAATTCGTACAATACAGGAGAGCTTATAGAAATATCTACAATTGAGGAACTTAAACCAATCTTTAAACAAGGATACCACAAATTCTGGTTCTAAAAAAAAAAGATCCCAATTTTATATGCCGCATTATGGGTTATTGTACAGTAGTTGTTGACTGATTTTCCGTCTTTATATTTTGTAGAACGAAAATTCAGTGCTGTTACTCACCCCACACAAACACAAACACAGAAACCGACCAGAAATTAGTGCTCGTGGGGATTAGCGGTCACTACTCACAAACATTGAGCTGGACATAATTACTCCCATAATATCATCTCCAGTCATTTTTATTTTGACCAAAATTTATAATTTCTATAATTACTTCTTTAACAAAATGTTTTTTCTTAATTTGTAATTTTTATACCATGCTTTATGCAGCTTTTTCACTTGGGGGTCCGTGGGCAAGTTTTGACTATAAAAAGGGGTCCATGGATCAAAAGAAAGTTTGGGAACCACTGATATATATTGTCGATCTGCTCAGTTACTAGTGTTTGAACGGATCTGTAAAATCCCTGTCACCTTTATGTTGCTTTGCCCGTTCAACCAACAATGTATGCCTGGGCTGATCAAAATAGGCTTACTACATGCACCCCAACAGCAAAGAATTCTTCCAATGCTGTGGCTGCCAAAAGACAGAGAGCTCATGGCAATTATTGCTCATGGGGAGATGCTAAGTGCAGAATGGCTAGATCAGTGGTCGGCGAACTTATCAGCCAAAGAGCCAGATATGAACATTACAACAATTAAAATTGGGCCAAATCTGCTTGTTTAGTAAACTTTTATTACACTAAATAAGTAGTACACTAATTAAGTTGTATACTAAATAAAACTAAATGTCAGAGCCGCACTTAAGGAGCCGAAGAGCGACATGCGGCTCGAAGCCACACTTTGCCGACCACTGGGCTAGATGAAGAAAATGTTTACTCGTCTGGTGTTTCGGTTCCACAAGAAATTATTACGCCAGAACCAATGCCAATAATAACAACTGAGGAACATTTGACATATCCTTGGGAAGATATAAAGGCTAGGATAAGATTTGGATTTGTTTGTAAAAAAATATGTTAATAAATTAAAAGTGTATTTATAGTTTAACTTTTTAATCTCGTTTCTGTTTGAAGTTAGAACAAGTCTTTGTAAATATTTAAATAGTCTTTAAAAAGTTATATTAATGTGAAATATGCTCATAATTTAAAGGTGATATGTGTATACATTTTGTAAACCCTGTAATATGTAATCTCTTTTCTGTTTAGAGTAAGCCTTTGTAGTTAAAATAGGAAATATGTTCATAAGTCAATCATTTTACTTTTATTCACTTTTTGTTGTAGATTTGCTGCTGATCCTTGATTGTTTGACCCCTGATAAAAATATGATTTTCAGAGCTGACAGTGGTGGAAACAGAGGCTTTAGATATGCTTGGTTATCAAACTATTCATCGTGGGTTGTATACTTGCAAATGTTAAAAGGTGGCTTTTGCAAAATTGTGCGTGTTGTTTTCGCAAAAAGTAATTCCAGGAGTTCAGGGAGCATTTGTCATCAAACCATGCACAAAATTAAAAGAGAGAATCCCGCGAGGAGTCTGTATTTCTGTCAACTACTGCCCTGTTCACCGAGGAAAGTTATTCTTCCCCGCTGACCACTGAATATGACGCAATTACGGGGGTGGGAGTAAAAGGGCGAGGCGAGAACGGGAATGTATACTGCTTTACATTGTATAATATATGTATTAGTGTTATTTGGGGGGTGGCTGGAGGAGTCAAGGGTCCGAACAAAGGGAATGGTTTCGACAGATTAGTCACAACCCGTGACACCAGGGGCCCGGCGAGTTCTAGGGCGAGTTTTAGGGGCCCAGACTGAGCTGGCCAATCAACTTTTGAAAATATTATTATCAGCACGAGAGGCCCGTGACAGCCCTGCCCAGGGGCCCGAAATTTCTGTCGGTGGGCCCTGTCGGAAACTACACAAAACACTATGATCGAAATTTGTGGGTCTCGCTTGCTTGAAGACATTGTTCGTGAAGCAAATAATTCAGTTACAATTTCTATACTTGCCGACGAGACAATATAATTTCAGGCATTGAGCAGATGTCACTTGGTGTTAGATTTGTCAAAGAACACCATAATGACAAATTCATTAGAATTTGGATTGTATACAGCCCCGTAGCGTGAAAATTCTACACCAGGGGTCGAAAGCCATTCTACAGCAGGGGCAAGCTATAGCAAGGGGGGGCGAAATAAATGTTACTTAGTAGGGCAAACAAGCAGTGGGGCCAGACAAATCGCAGGGAGGGCCATGTTCCCTGCCGCCCCCACCGCACGCTACGGGCCTGATTAGATATTTTGTTGGTCAAGGATAAGAAGGATGTTCTACAATGGCGCGTCAGCTGTCTTTGTGAAAAGATCATAATAGGCTTCGGTCGCTTTGTGTTATTGATATTTATATACTTGATTAATACTTAGCTCGATAAATTCTATTAATTCTTGATTATTTTTTCTACATTTTCGTCTAATCTAAGATATAATGAGTTTAAATTTATTACCAAAATTTAATTTTTCTGACGTTGACAAGTTTTAAAGTCACAAAATGTCCCGATATCCACTGGCGGCGGAGCAGGGGGAGGGCAGGGGGCAGCGCCCCCCCTAAAACTTTTGGGGGTGGCGCCCCCTTAATTTCCAGTCTGCCCCCTAAAATTTATTTTTTAACTTTGTAATTCATTTTAGTTTATATGTATCATTTTCATTTTCATAATTCATTTGATTTATTTCTTAAATTTAATATTTGAAAGAAATTATAATTAACTGACATTTTACAGTAATCACATTATTGAGAGTTGTTGTGGCATATTTTAAAACTAGTTGCAAGTACCCGGCTTTTGCCCGGGTTTAAAATAATATTTTCTGTTTATTTAGAGAAGCATAATTTGACGTTTAATTAAGATTTAAAATAAGACGCGCGTAAAAAAGGGTTTATTTGCATGCAATAGAAATTTGCACATTTGTCTTAAAGCAATGTGATACACAACATTTTTGGCAGTTCCTCTCTCTCCTTCCTCTCCCTCCTCTTTCCCTCTCTCCCTCCCTCTCTCCCTCCCTCCCTCTCTCTCCCCTCCCTCTTTCCTTCCCTCTTTCCACTCCCTCTCTCTTAGGCATGACTGTAGCAAAAGATGACAATTCCTATGGATGAAGGAATGGACTGTAATAATGTAATAAAGTAATGTGATATTTGGTTCCCCGTACCGATCATATTTATAGTAAGTTAGCTATGTGGGAGAGAAGCTCGTAAAACCTGAAATCGGGGTAAAAGTTTGCCAATTTTTGTATCTTTGATATCCAAAATAATTAATTACAATTAAAGTACTTATTGAGATGGAACGAAACCTGTTTAAGAACATTCCCCAAGTAATTTTGTGTACGTGTACCCAGTGGCGCAACCAGCAAAAAATGCTGGGGGGGAACTCACATATTGAAAAAAGACAGTTTGACAGTCTTTTTGTAACTTTATAACGTAAATGATGTATTGATGATTTGGCCTGATTTGTACCAAATTTCACGTTATTTGGTTGTCTGGATCTTAAGTTTTAAGGAACAGACAGACAGATAGCAAATGCGTCTTATAAGTATAGAGAAGTATTGCCATCTACCGAATGACGACAAATGTAATTTTTACAGAAAATACAATTATTTATTATCTTTTCATACATTACTTTTTGTTTATTTAGTTTCCCGTTTCAGGTTTCATATTCACCATCAATTATGATAATTATCAGTAAATTTTATTTAATTTCACTATTAAATTTATGTAAACAAACTGACATTACGAATCAGTTGACGACAGAAGTGCTCAATGTTCATTTTTATTTTTAGAGCATTTTCCGAAAAAAATGCTCTATTGTCCCCCGTTTTTGTCTGTCCGTCTGTCTGTCCGTCATCACCCCTAGATCTCAACAACCATAAGTCCTAGACCCATGATGTATATATCATTTTGTAGGTCTTGGCCATACTTTTGTCCGTTTCGCGATTTGACCTCTCAGGGCCGTAAAGGAGGCTTATAAAGTACCATTTTTTACTATATAAGCTTTATAAACAAAGGAGCGCCCCTATATCTCAGCAACCATAAGTCCTAGACCCATGATGTATATATCATTTTGTATGTCTCGGTCTGCCATGTGTACATCAAAAGTTCATTTCGCGATAGGACCTCTGAGGGCTGGGCTTCAGGAGAGCTCCTAAGGGGCTTATATATTATTTATATGGCCCCATTCTACACCTTGTACGTTCAATAACCCATTCATTTGGTGCGAAATACTGCAGCACGTAGTTTCACCAAGATGTATTAAGAAACTCATCAAATGAAATAGTAAACATGTTCTGAGTTTAATTAAAAGTATCAGAGCTATGCAACAAGTTTTCGGACGATTAAATGACTACAATTTCGAATGTTTTCAATTATGAGTCCTATTTCAGTGACTACAAACCACTTGTAGTTAGATTTAAGAGAAAATATTTTCAAATATAAAGAAACGTCTTTATAATATTTTTTTTACAGATATATGCATTACACAATTGAATTTATAAACATTTCCAAAATTTACAAATATTTACTAGCTAACAAACGTACTGATACATAACACGAAAATGCGCTAACACGTCCTGTGTCCGATGGAACAGGCTTAATTGCTTGTTTAAATATATTATTGTTTAATAATATCGATTAAATACTTGCTACAGAATTACTATATTCTATTATAGAATTAAGGGGGGTAAAATTTTTCGTTCGGTCATATTTTATCTCGCCCCTCCTTAAACTTTCAAGGGGGGGCGCCCCCCTTGTATTTTGGCTTGCCCCCCCCTTAAAATATTTTGTTCCGCAGCCGGTGCCGATATCAGATTATGTAAAGACTTGTGTAGGTACTTATGTAGGGACTTATGTAGTGACTTATATAGGCAGTGGCGTCACTAGAGGGGTGCGGGGGTGCGGACCGCACCAGATGACACCCTCACAAGGGGTGACACCAAAATGCAAAATATCTAGTTTTAAGCCTTTATTCTTATTTTGTAATTTAAAATAATTCAAAGCCGTATTTTTAAAAAATAAATAAAAATATCTCCGATTATTAACAGCAAATGACTATATAAGGCTTCGAAAAAATTAATGCAAAATATAAAAATATCTCCGATTATTAACAGACACTGCGTACTTTTTATTATTAATTATTTTAATGAAATTATTGGTATACTTGCACTGACCTTTATATATATATATATATATATATATATATATATATATATATATATATATATATATCAATTATCGTTAAAATACTGACCCCAGAAACGGAAAAAATAATAATAAAGTCGCGCATGCGCACATATATACGGTCTCTGAAAAAAAAAATATGGAGACCGGGGGTGTCATGAGAGGGTGACACCATGAGTTACCGCAGCGGGTGACACCAACCCTAGTGACGCCACTGTACATAGGGACTTATGTAGAGACTTATGTAGGGTCATATGTAGAGACTTGTGTAGGGTCATATGTAGGAACATATGTAGTGACATATATTATATAGGGACTTATGTAGGGTCATATGTAGGGACTTATGTAGGGTCATATGTAAAACAGTATATTTTTAGTTGGCATATATTGTGCGATAGATAGTAATTAAAAATCGGTAGTAAAAGGTTTGAAACTACTACCTCATTATGATGAGATGATGTTCAATGATATTATTTTTAACCATTATACTTTTTAGCTTCAACTTTAAGATAATAATAATAAGTAATCACACTGAAAAATATATTAAATTTTGATTATTTAATTTTCATGATTAAAATTAAAAGAATAGCGGCAAAAGAAACTTATTATTCGCAAATTCGCGTACATCATTTGGTACCGGAAGTGTATCTTGTCCATTTAAACCAGTGGTTCCCAAAGTGGTCCCTATATGCGGACCCCTAGGGGGTCCCTGGTAGCACCCAGGGGGTCCACGGAAATTTTTTACCATTTGGGGTCCCTGAACAACTCAGGGGTCCGCGAAAGGTTAAATATAAAATAGTAAAATAAAAATCCATTTTATTTTAATGGAAATTAAAAATAAAAAACAATAAATAAACTAAAAGCGCCAGCTAATTAATTTAATAACAAGCATGGAATGGTAAGAGACAGACGGCAGAAAACACGCTTATGCAGAAAATGCGCCATATTTACTCTGACTCTCTAAGATTACAATGTTGGTCATGTGTCATGTTTATAGAGTTTGTATTTTAGGTGATATATACCTGTGGAAAAAAGATGACCTGGTTATGCTGGAATCAAAAGCAATGCTTAGCGCCCTTTTATTTTCAAGAGATAAATGTTATGATAAGCTAATTATCTACTGTCTGGTATCGTATGTATGGCATGAACTTTCACATGGGCTTGATTAATGTTACAAAAGAATCAGTGTCCCTAAGTTTCTAGGTTGAGCATTGAATGTTCAAGAATATATATAGGTTGGACATTTTATTTTCAAGAATATGGATCATTAGGTCAGGGATGAGTTAATTAATTAGTTTGTAATTAAAATACAAAAGTCCAGGGATACTGCTGTTTTGACTGAAATAACAGAATATCACCTATTAGGGACCGACCAATCAGAGACAAGGACGTGTATTTGAAGACGTTGTAATTAGGGTCTTATAAAAGAAGCTAGCAGATATTTTAGACAGATAGATTGTGTGGTTTACTTTACAGTGATAAAAAAGATAAGGATTTAACGTTTTCAAACAGTCAAAGAAATATATTTGAAAACACCGTCACTGCAGAAACTCATTGGGACAACATATAAGTGAGATGATGATGGACTGCGTGCTTCTCAGCCCGTAGCCAAGGGGGGCACTGGGGGAGCCGTGCCCCCGCTAGGGGGTGAGTGCCCCCCGCTTAAAAAAGAAAAAGAGGAAAAACTAAAGAAAAAGTAACTAAAATGAGAAAAACTGTCCCCTTGCTGGGTATTGGTGCCCCTGCTTACTTTGACCTGGCTACGGGCCTGGTGCTTCTTATAACATTTCTTTATTGATTGCAAAGTCCGGAAGCTGCATACTATTGGTGAAGACATTATTTTACCAGCTGTAAGTGAGGTAATACTCACCGTGTTGCACAAACCAGCTTTCGACATTATAAAAAGAATTCCACTGAGTAAAAAAGTATTCAAGTATAAAGAAGGATTGGCGAATTGGCTCCGTCCATAGAAAATTCTTTATGTGAGTGTAAAAACTTCTGAATTCTCTATACAGCTTGATAAGTCAACTTTACCAGGAAACGAAGCTTTACTTTTAGATTATGTAAGATTTATAAAGAAAGAAAATCGTTGTCAAAAATTGTTATTTGCTAAATGTTTGGAAACCGATACAAAAGGAGAAACGTTATTTACTCAATACAAAAGTTCTTTTGATGTAAAAGCTATACCCTTAACTAATATTATCTCCATTGCTACTGGTGGTGCTCCGGCAATGGTAGGAAGATACAGGCTTTCTGGCATATTAAAACAAGCTGTACGAAATGCATTTTCAGTACATTGTGTCATTCATCGACATCATTTGGTTGCAAAAAATCTTAGTAAACGTTTGCATGGATCACTAGATCATGTCATTAAAGCAGCTAATAAAATCAAAAGGAGATTATTTGCTCAACTTTTTTTGGAAAATGATGAAGACTATAATCGTTTACTACTTCACACAGAAGTACGTTGATTATAATCTAAAGGTGCATGTTTAAATCGCTTTTATGCCCTCTTTGATTCTGTGTTGGAATTCTTGGGAAAGCAAAGACAATGATTTGCGACACAATTTAATTAACTCAAAAAATGGCATATCCTATCTGACTGATTTATTTGACAACTTTAACGAAACTGATTTGAAACTACAAGGTGACCAATTAAATTTAATCAAAACTAAAAAAGAGTAATGTTTGCGGTTGTGGCAAATTTTTCTGTACAAACAAAACTTGGAAAGAGGAGAATGTTCTCAGTTTCCAAATCTTTTGAAATTACCAAAACAGGGATGAAGATTTGTTTGTCTGCTGTCAACACTTAACGGCTCTTCATGCAGACATAAACCTAAGATTTGAAGATATTCTTCACTGGGATATTCCCGACTGGGTGCTTAACCCTTTCGCACGTGGACAAACTCACATACCTAGCACAGATAAATCCGTAGAAATACTGGAGAAGCTTATTGAAATATCCACAAAATGAGGAACTTAAACCAGGTATGAACAAGGCTATCACAAATTTTGGTTACAAAAACAGATACCAATTTTATATCCCGCATTATGGGTTACTGTACAGAAGTTATTGACTGCTTTTCCGTCTTCCTATTTGGTAGAACGTGAATTCAGTACCGTTATGAATCTCATCACAACCAAAAGAAACCATTAGAAATTAGTGCTCGTGGAAATTATCGGCTGCTACTCACAAACCTTGAGATGGACATAAACACACTCCATAGCATCTCATTAAAATCATCCAAGTCATTAATTTATTTTATTTAAACAGAAATTATAATTTCAATGGGCGTCTTCGTTAAAATGTTTTTTTCTTCATTCATTTTGTAATTTGTATATTATGCATTTATGTAGGTTTTCACTTGGGGGTCCGTGGGAAAGTTTTGATAGTTCTAAAAGGGGTCCATGAGTCAAAAGTTTGGGAACCACTGATTTAAACAAACAATTCAGTAAGGGGACTACTTTTTGAGAAGGTCCATTTTAAGATTACTACTCACTAAAATAGAACCGGTCATTCGCAGATCACACTTCTCATTTCAGTAGTTTTCTACATGCGAGAATGAAAATTATATACATCTTATTTTTAATATTTATTCTTGTTTGTTTTGTTTTTGTTTTTCGAAAAGGGGTTGATAGGCAAAATTTCCCCCTAGGGGCTGTCCATAAATTACGTCAACAAATTTTGGCAATTTTTACCTCTCCCCCTAAACAGCTTGTCCAAACTTCCAGACACCCCCCCCTATAAAATTACGTCAACATTTGATTACCCCCTCCCCCCAAAATAACAGTAAAAGGGTAAAAAAAATTTTTTAATAGACTAGTTTACAACTACAACAAAAAAGTGAATAAAATTAAAATATTTAGAAAAAAAGTTTCATAAACTTTTAACTTGTGAGCATATTACCAAATTATAACTACAAAGGCTTACTCTGAACAGAAAAGAGATGACATGGTTTCAGCCCCGTAGCGTGAAAATCCTACAGGGGACGCCAGGCATTCTACAGCAGGGGCCAGGCAATAGCAGGGGGGGGGACAGGTAATGCATTTTACTAAGTAGAACAAATAAGCAGGGGGGGGGGGCAGACAAAACGCAGTAGGGCCCGGCCCTTTAAGGCCCCCGCACGCTACGGGCCTGCATGGTTTACAAAAATGTATACAAATTACACCTTTAAATTATGAACATACTTTAAATTAATATAAAACTTTAAATACTATTTAATTATTCACAAAGACTTGTTCTAACTTCAAGCAGTTAAAATATAAATACAGTTTTAATTTATTAACATATTTTTTTTACAAACAAATCCAAATCTTATAATCTCTCATGGAGATGTCAAATGTTCCTCAATTGTTATTATTGGCATATGTTCTGGGTGAATAATTTCTTGTGGAACCGAAACACCAGACAAATCAACATTTTCTCCATCTAGCCATTCTGCACTCACTATCACCCATGAGCAATAATTGCCACGAGCTCTCTTTATCCTTTGACAGCCACTCGCATTTGGCGAATTCTTTGCATATAGTATTTGACTGGGCCCAGGCATACATTTTTTAACATGATTCTTTAACATGGCTTGCGAAACAACATAAGGTGACAGATTTTACAGGTCCGTTCAAACAATACCAACTGAATAGATGGACAATATATATCAAATGGAAGAATTTTGAATGCTTTTGCCGATCGAGGATGAATGATTTCAACTTTCACAGACTGATTGAAGAAAAGAGATGGAAATCTATGTGAGTTTATATCCGATAATCTGGTTCTTTAAGGCCCACATTAGTTTGGCGGACTGGAATTGGTGGAGGGATAAATCTTTCAGCAATAATATGAAATTGCGAGCTTCTAATTGGTTGTCAACAAGTTAAATCACAACATTTGACAATTTGTTGACTTTTTCTTACATGGTTTTTGGCACTAAACACTCCGCCGCTGTTGGAAAATTGTCTATGCTTACTTGCTTTCATATTTCTGTCAATATTTCGCCAGCACATTTAAAGTATAATTTTTCCAACTCTTCATCAATTTTTCGACCTTGTGTGCCAAGGTGGCTTCCAAAATGTTTATGTGGCAAAATTAGTAGGAATATACTTAGTTTAGTTAAAATACTGAATGTTGGGCGAGTGTGTAACACAGGACTACTAACGCTGCTTAATTTTCCTGTATTAAGTAATTATATTAAATTTTAAAAAGTAACATTGTTGACGTCAACTTTTCCTGACCTCCCCCCCTCCCCCTTGTCAACAATTGTAAAAAATTTTATGACCCCCTCCCCCCTATTTTGTTGACGTAATTTATGGACTCCATCTTTACCAAGAATTTTTAGTTTCTTATCTCTTAATTTCTCCGCACCACCTTTTACATTTACATTTTGAATTTATATCATTCATAACCGTAAAATATTTTATTTAATTAATAACAATTGTAATTAACTAACAAATAAAAAGAATTGTTATCAAAGCAAACTCAGCGGAAGTAGAATGGAAGATGTAAATTCTAACATGGCGGAAGTTAACCGTGAACATCCCTAATACGGAGCTCTTTATTGACGTAAGAGTACGGCCGCTGTTGGTTTGGACACTATGGACCGCCATTTTGGTAGTTGCTTCTAATATCACCGCATATTAGTTATTAATTATTATATCGCCGGTCCTGGCGGCCCAGTCCACCCCTGACGACATGTCCACGTTATACCCATCTTAAAGTCAGTGCCTAAAGCCCTGAAAATCTTTACTTAGAACCCCTGAAAAAACGATAAAAATAGTCAACCTGTTGTGAGGGTGTAGTCGGATATTAAACTGTACAACTGTGAAACATGACATGATACCCTGATATAAAACTGTACAACTGTGAAACATGACATGATACTCTGATATAAAACTGTACAATTGTGAAACATGACATGATACTCTGATATTAAACTGTACAATTGTGAAACATGACATGATACCCTGATATAAAACTGTACAATTGTGAAACATGACATGATACCCTGATATAAAACTGTACAACTGAAAAATGACATGATACTCGGATACGGCTTTACCTTTTGTTGATATGTGAATGCACGTCACACACACACACAAATAATGTTTGATTATAATTAATTGAATATTTCCTGCCTGGTCCACGCATACCCCTCAACATAACTCTTGTACCCATTTACCCCTCAACATTGCTAGCTACCCACCTTGATTATAACTCTAGTACCCATTTACCCCTCAACATTGCTAGCTACCCACCTTGATTATAACTCTAGTACCCATTTACCCCTCAACATTGCTAGCTACCCACCTTGATTATAACTCTAGTACCCATTTACCCCTCAACATTGCTAGCTACCCACCTTGATTATAACTCTAGTACCCATTTACCCTCAACATTGCTAGCTACCCACCTTGATTATAACTCTAGTACTCCATTTACCCCTCAACATTTACTAGCTACCCACCTTGATTATAACTCTAGTACCACATTTACCCTCAACATTGCTTAGCTACCCACCTTGCAGTTATAACTCTAGTACCCATTTACCCCTCAACATTGCTAGCTGCTACCCACCTTGATTATAACTCTAGTACCCATTTACCCCTCAACATTGCTAGCTACCCACCTTGATTATAACTCTAGTACCCATTTACCCCTCAACATTGCTAGCTACCCACCTTGATTATAACTCTAGTACCCATTTACCCCTCAACATTGCTAGCTACCCACCTTGATTATAACTCTAGTACCCATTTACCCCCTCCCCCACACCCACCTCCGAAACAAATTTGATATCACCCGATCAAACAAAAATAAAATAAAACGTAGTTCTCGTCTCGTTAGTGAAGACAATTAAGTCTGACAGAACATGACAGAAACAAAACTAGACTTAGTCAAATTTACCATCTCTAAAAAACAACACCACCATCACAGAAGTTTTGCTCTTATTAACCTGTGAAGCCGCTGGGTACCACTTCCCACACGGAAGTGATTTATGCTAATCTATCGACTACGTCAAAACCACTGCAGCCACACCCACGGTATTGATTGACAGCACTGTTCGGGTCCCCGGATTTATTTATGTCTTCTATTTATTGTGTTGTCATGGATTTCTATTAAAGGTGAAGTGGACCGGGGAATTGTAGGGCTGTGACGTCATAATTGTGGCTGCTTACTGTCTTTAAGAAGTTGATGGTTTTAAACAAAGTTGTGTTGAAATGTTGTATTCATGTGTGTGCATTACTGTGAATATATGTGTGTGTGTGCATTACTGTGCATGTATGTGTGTGTGTGTGTATGTGTGTGTGTGTTGATGTGTGTAGACGGGTATGTTGATTAGTGTGTCGCTGTTTGTTTGGGGCAATGATTGGAGTGTTAATGTGTGTTGGTATTTGAGTGCTTATGTGTTTAAGTGTGTTTGATGGTGTGTTTGTTAATGTGTGTTGGTATTTGAGTGTTCATGTGTCTAAATGTGTTTGATGGTGTGTTTGTTGATGTGTGTACATGTTTTTGAATGTGTCTAAATGTGTTTGATGGTGTGTTTGTTGATGTGTGTGCATGTTTTTGAAGGTGTCTAAATGTGTTTGATGGTGTGTTTGTTGATGTGTGTGCATGTTTTTGAAGGTGTCTAAAGGGTTTTGATGGTGTGTTTGTTGATGTGTGTACATGTTTTTGAATGTGTCTAAATGTGTTTGATGGTGTGTTTATTGATGTGTGTACATGTTTTTGAAGTTGTCTATAGGTGTTTTGATGGTGTATTTGTTGATGTGTGTACATGTTTTTGAATGTGTCCAAATGTGTTTGATGGTGTGTTTGGTGATATGTGCACATGTTTTTGATTGTGTCTAAATGTGTTTGATGGTGCGTTTGTTGATGTGTGTACATGTTTTTGAATGTGTCTAAATGTGTTTGATGGTGTGTTTGTTGATGTGTGTACATGTTTTTGAATGTGTCTATAGGTGTTTTGATGTCGTTTTTGTTGATGTGTGTGGATGTATTTGAATGTGTCTAAAAGTGTGTTTGATGACGTATTTGTTGTTGTGTGGATGTGTTTGAAGGTGTCAAAAGTTGTGTTTGATGGTGTGTATGCTGATGTGTATATAGTTGTGAACGTGGACCAGTTCAACTGACGAGACAGTAAATTACAGCCGATAGATCAACAATGGAAGTTGGAAATAATGTAGTGGATCTAGACAGAAAGAAAGAGCTGATAGATAGATAGATAGATAGATAGATAGATAGATAGAGAGAGAGAGAGAGAGAGAGAGAGAGAGAGAGAGAGAGAGAGAGAGACAGACAGAGAGAGAGAGAGATAGGCAGAGACAGGGAAAGATAGATAGAGAGAGTCGTTATAAATAAGCAGGTTGTGTTAAATCGATTTCGTATTGTTATACTTTTCGACCTCACAATTTCTAATACACAGAAAACTGTCAACCTAACCAATTTCACAATGGGCGTTCATTATTTGCAATTTTATCGAAAGAGATAGAGAGAAAGATTGAAAGAGATAGATTGATAGAGAGAGAGAGAGAGAGAGAGAGAGAGAGAGAGAGAGAGAGAGAGAGAGAGAGAGAGAGAGATTACTAAAGAGCAATAAACAATTTTGACTAACATTTGTACAGAAAACAACTCATTATATTGTACAAATATTTTATTGAATTCAAATTACTAAAATTAAAACGTGGTTGATTCCAATATACTGAACTGAAAGTTTATTTATATTAGTTGATAAGTAGCAATAAATTAGAAGTAAATAAATAATCTATATACTATATCTGGATGGTCGCCCTCGTTTAAGTTTTGGTGTAATGTTTCTAATATATGTTTTATAGGATGATTTTAAAAACACGTCTTTTTAGTGCATTTTGATAAAAGCTTAATTTAATAATAATAAAAAAATAACAAATGACGTATTTCAAATGTGTAGTTTAACAATACGAGAATCTTTGATTTAATTTCTCAAAACGTCAAAGTAATTGTGTTCAATGTTTTACTAGATGCAGGAATAATTCCTTCTGATAAGACGTGACCAGAATAGAATCAGAATGTAATACTAGCAGGGTTGTTAACAAAACTCTTAAATTTGTATCGTCAATACCGATACCAATACTTCATGAAAATAGTATCACCAATACCAATACAAATACTCAAGTAAAAATATATTGCCAAAATCGATACCGATACAATACCGATACTTTTGAGAACAACAAACCTTTTTTATTTAAAATATAATGAGTCTGCAAGTTTTTCAAGTAATATACGTGTGTCATCAGTAATAGACGTGTGTCATATGTAATGTACACGTGTCATCTGTTATGTCCATGTGTCATCTGTAAAAAAAAAAGTGAAAACAATAAAATACAATGTCAAAGCACAAATTTAATGCTAAACACTTTAGTACTTGACGGATGGCCAAGTGGTGTAGATACTCGACTGTCGACTTCAGAGTCATAGTTTCGATCCTCGGTGAGAACAATGGGAATTTTCCCACAAGTTCACCCAGATTTAAATAGTACCGACTTTAAGCTTCGGGAAGTAAAGGTGGCTGGGCGTTATGCTAACCACACAATCCCTCTCCATATGCCGATCAACTCAGCAATATAGTTTCTTAATGCTTGGGTAGGTTGGGTAGGGTGCTAATGACAGCATTTCTGATGAGTTTATCTTCAAGATATTTATCTACTTCAGCAGAACTTTACTATTAAGCCGGTTCTGCCGCCGTGCAGTAAAACTGCTGACTGTAATGAAGCTGCACCACCCTGAAAGTAAGTTGAGTGGAAACTGCAATCAGTGCACTGCAGGCACGCGATAAGGTTTGTTCAACTTCAGCCTTGTGATCCAAGTTTTTTTGTTGGGAAGGTGGGTGGTATTAATAGTAGTAGGGTTGATGGTTATCATTACAAGCAGTGATTGAATTTATGAAGATTACTTTTAAAACAATGTATTAAAATCGCTATTGTTATTCTGCAATTAGCTAATAGTGGCAACAGAAAAGTATTGGTATCGAGTATCGAAAATTTTTCGTTTAAAATGTATCGGCGATACACAAATCAATACTTGATACAAAAAGGATCGGCAATACAGCAACCAATACTGAAAAAGTATCGCCAATACTGTATTGGCCGATACCGATACTTCGATACTCACAACCCTGAATACTAGATTGATTTACCAGAATGTTTACAAAGGTGTTGTTTTTTTTTTTTACTAAATTATACAAACGTTTGTATTACCTTAGTTTTATTTTACATTTTACCTTGTTTTATTTTATCATTTTTACCTTTGTTTTATTTTATCATTTAACTGGAATATATGAGTGTGTATCAAACATGAACGTCCGCCTGCTGGTTGTACTTACTAGACTTTTCTATTCTAGTCAACAGGTACTCAGTGGGACCGGAAGGTCAAGATCTACTACTGGACACTGACCAATGTTGATGAGTTTCTTTATCTAGGGGCCAATCCAAAGGTGAGAGAAAATATTACTTTCACCATCTTCTAGACTTCACGTACATTAGTTTAAGAATATAGATATAATATAGTATACATAGATAGAAACTAGGTCACTCGAGGAGGCGTAGCGAGGGCTGGGCAAGGGGAGGGGCATCATGCCTCGGGCGCTACTCACAAAGGGGCGCCAAATGGTATATTTTACCGTATAATATTATATGGTTTTCAAATGGGGGGGGGCGCTAAAAAGGTATTAATAAGGTATTGTGCCGCTGGTGCGAGTTAAGCTCGCTACGTCACTGGTGACTCATAGATTGTTTGTGTGAAGTCCTTGTGAAGGATAATATGTGATCATAACAAACCCAGTGTTAAACGTAGAGCTAAAAGTGGAACAACTTAATCTTGCTAATGATGCACGACCTTCACCTTACTCGAGGCTGGGACTTGGTGGCAGCATGGTGGACACCGGCTAGTGGAATGACTGGGATTCGAACTTCTATCCTGCAGTCCGTGGGTCTGATATCCTCTCCACCACCAACAGTGCAGTCACTAATATACTCACCTATAAATACATTAGGTTATCTAAAGTACTGCTGTGTGAGTAATTCAATGAAACATACCAGGGTTTTTTTGCCATAGTAGCGCCGGATCTGCGATCCGGCACCTCTGAAATGCAACCCGGCACCTCTTATAGTTTTCTTCATTTGGTAAAATGTTAAAAACTTCAGAGACCCACCACCTCTTATTGAAGAGACCCACCACCTCTTATTGAGCAAAAAAACCCCTGAAACATACTAAACATCCCATAAAGCAGACTCTCTGTTATCTGGCATAAATTGGCTTTAGGCTTGCAGATTTATCAAATATCCTGATTGGCAAGTACAAGTCTGTTATTACATTTGTTTGTATATATTCCGGATATAGTCTATAGACCGGATTATATTTTTACTGTAGATATAAAGACAAATAGACAGACTTATATATGGATACATAGATAGACAGGTGGATACATCGAATAGATAGATGACTCGATAGAAAAATATATAGTTGTATGGATGTATAACAGAAAGACAGCTAGATGGTCAGACAGACAGCCAGATATATATGTATATAGATAGATAAATAGATAGATAAATAGATAGATAGATAGATAGATAGATAGACAGATAGATAGATAGATAGATAGATAGATAGATAGACAAACAAAAAGACATACAGATAGATAGATAGATAGATAGATAGATAGATAGATAGATAGATAGATAGATAGATAGATAGATAGATAGATAGATAGATAGATAGATAGATAGATAGATAGATAGATAGATAGATAGATAGATAGATAGATAGATAGATAGATAGATAGATAGATAGATAGATAGATAGATAGATAGATAGATAGATAGATAGATAGATAGATAGATAGATAGATAGATAGATAATCGTTTGCCAGATATAAAACATAAAATCATTTACAAAATATTTAATAATTCATAATGTAATAATTATAAGTCACGTTTTACAGAAATAAGCAGGAAGTTGACAAAAGTGAAATGATTGCTACAAACAAATCACTCAGTAAATGAATTTATGTGTGGCATTCTATTATCATCGCTTACAAATATTGACATGTGCAGCAGCAAATGTTGAATCTAATTCACGACTTTTGATCGATAAATGTTATGTATTTGATTGTTACAATTGGAGGATTCCACAATCAGTTGATTAAATTGAAATCACTCAAGTACCTCATGTCAACATATCATTGATTGGTTTGGTGTTTGTGTCTGTATTACTGTATATGTCTAGGCGTGCTTCTCTCTCTCTCTCTCTCTCTCTCTCTCTCTCTCTCTCTCTCTCTCTCTCTCACACACACACACACACACACATATATATATATATATATATATATATATATATATATAATAGAACATCTAAAGTTATGATTTGCATTTACAATTATTTACAGTTAGAAACATTCATTAATTTGGCTTGTCTCAGTTTCTATCAGTCACTTCACTTTGTATCAGTCACTTCACTTTGTATCAATCACTTCACTTTATATCAGTCACTTCACTTTGTATCATTCACTTCACTTTGTATCAGACTCAGTTTCTATCAGTCCTTTGTATCAGACTCAGTTTCTATCAGTCACACTTTGTATCAGACTCAGTTTCTATCAGTCACACTTTGTATCAGTCACTTCACTTTGTATCAGTCACAGTCTGTATTAATCACAGTTTGTATTGTATCAGTCACTTCACTTTGTATCAGTCACTTCACTTTGTATCAGTCACAGTCTGTATCAATCACAGTTTGTATCAATCACAGTTTGTATCAATCACAGTTTGTATCAATCACACTTTATATAAGTCACTTCACTTTTTATCAAGTACATGTTTGTATTAGTCAAAGACTGTATTAGTCACAGTCTGTATCAGTCATAGTTTGTATCAGTCACATTGTGTGTCAGTCACAGTTTGTATCAGTCAAAGTTTTCTGTCATCTGTCACTCAGCACCATTATGATGTCTGTTTACTTTCAGTTTTCAGAGAAAGGTCCGTACATCTACACAGAGACTGAGATGAAAGAAGACATTGCATTCAGCGTGACTGAAGTCTCCTACAGACTAAACAGAATCTACAAGTTTGACGTAGACTCAACAGCCAGTGAGTGTAGAATCTGTCAACCGGACGACATGGTGAGAGAATCAATTTTTTAAAACTTCATTTGATATTTTTAAAATATATTTTACAAAAATGTGGTAAAATAGAATACATGAAAACAATAATAATTGTTAAAGATCGTTTATTAGTTCGCCAATTAAATAAATAGACAACTGTTATTATTGTCTGTCTATGCATTATGCATTTTAAAAATTACTTATATATATATATATATCAGTGCACTTTTTCTTAAAAGCGGTAAAAGAACTCCTATTTATGTCCGTCGTGTCATAGAGAAATAACACTGAAGATATAATGCACTAAACAGTACATTTTTTTTATTCGGGAGAAAGGTGCTGGAACGCCGTTCCAGTGCGTTCCGCCAGAGAAAAAAAGCACTGTGTATATATCACAGCAACAGAAAACAATTTTTTTAGCTAGGAATGTTAACCTCAGGTCACATTTGGAATCTAAATATAGAGATTTTGGTTTATTATTCTGTGTGATCTGTGTGATCTGTTGTTATGTGAGACTTTTGAAACTTGCTGCTAGTAGAATTATTTATTTAATAACTTCATTTCATAGTGTAGTATTGAATGATTGATTACACTCTGATATGAAATTCAAGACTTATTCGACCTACTAATATGTATTCATTATCTCTGTAAAGAACTTATTGCCTCAAACATTGTTTCATTAACTTGAAAGAAAACTTTATTAAATAACTTAGATAAGATTTGTTATGGTCTTTCATTACTGCACTTAACATTGATAACATGTTACTGTCGTTCAGCTGTCAATCATCAACCCCTGGTACCTGCAGGTGGTCGGCCAGGCAGGGGGAGAGAATGCCCTGGCCTGGTCCCACTTACCAAAATACGTCATGGAATTTCTGAAACGGTTTGGTTTCGTCTACACCGACGAGGACATCGTCATGTACAACTGCAACATCTCCACCCTGGGGATTTACTCTTACCTGGCACCTCCACCTCGCCAACAGCCGCCCTGGGACTCGTTCTCCTTCGGGGCCTGGCTGGGCAACCACACCAACACGTCGTACGGGTCAGTCATCGTCGGCGAGAGGAAGGACCAACCCTTCACCGCATCTGAGGTGACGGCCCTGTATAAGGTGTTCTCCAATGTGACCATGCTGGGCGGGCAGGCCCTGTCACTGCCGAACGTGTCGCTGCACACGGTATGTGAGAATTGGGCTCAGAACATGTGCTCCAGCTCCTACGTCAAGATCAAGACCGTCAGCGTTGCCGAGTGCGGGGTCTACTTTCTACTCAGGAAGTGTCCGGACAATAACATGAGCTCTAGCGTGAGAGACATTCTCCAGAGAACGTTCTGCCCGCCTGGGGAGGACGGCTGCCTTAATGTCACGGGGAGCTCCGACGACCTACTTCCTGCTTACAAAAACGCCATCTTTGACTTTTTGACCTTCTTGTCCGGGGTCGTTTTGAACAATGTCATTTCATCCTGGGACTTATCTCTGGTCGCGAATAGGAACCAGAGCGAACTGGCCTTGGGGTATGACGTCATGGGGGACAGCGTCATTGGAAGCGTGCGGGTTCCGGGGCTACTGCAGCCAAAATGGAAGGACCCGCAGCTGGGCGTTCGTCCACTGTGGAAAGTTTTGACGTGCCTTGAAAACAGAGATATGGACAACAACATGATCCTACAAGGTAATGTATGTGTTTCTCATACTGACCCAGTACAATACGTGTTGACAACCAATAGACCACTTGCAGCTACTGACATAGTACAATACGTATCGACAACCAATAGACCACTTGCAGCTACTGACAGTACAATACGTGTCGACAACCAATAGACCACTTGCAGCTACTAACATAGTATAGTTTCACAACGAGACCATTAAACAAATTGATACATGTGTAATTGTTTTTACCCCCTCCCTCCTCTTCCCGGATGTTCGTGTAGTAAAGTGCTCGACTGTCGACCTGAAAGTACCTGGTTCGATCTCCGGTGAGGACCAAGGAAATTTTTCAGGTCTTGGCTCAAGTTCCCGATATATCTCCCGTGGTGCCTCCATGGCCGTTGCACTATCAGCTATGGTGGGGATGAAAGAAGGGCACCATGAAAACCGTCCCATTAGTGGTTTACAGGATCTAAGAGATTTCATCTCATCCTTACAGGGACTTCACACAACGGAAACAATAGCGCATTGGACTTCTCGAAAATGCGCTAAAAAACTCTCATTGAATCCTATGTAAAACAGTATCCGCACAATCGCTATTTTAAAAATGTAACATCACTTTAAAATAACTATCCACGTGTGTGTGTGTTTATTAGAATGTCTCTACTTTACGGTAGTGTTGAATTTAAAGCTCAGAGAGGCTAAATAATTAGAATTTTTACACACATTTCCAGATGGCGTTTCCATAATAGTGTTCTATATAATTATTAGAAATTAAAACTTACTAATATTAACAACGGTATATGAAATGTTTAGTTTTTATTCAGTTTATTACATGATCTAGTAGTTATAATAGATCTATGTTTTCTTAAGATAACCTTGGTTACTATTAACCTTTTCAATTGTTTTCATGTCACATGTTTGTTATCCTTTACTGACGCCTAGATAGTCTGCGCCAATACTTATAAAATATTGACAATTTCAAACACATAGAAAACAAAGAGAAGATTTTTCTCTCAAAATGGATAGATGTAGATATATCTAGATATTTGTAGATAGTAATTTTGATGTGGTCTTACATTTTAAAATGCGATGTTGCGTGAAAGGGAGAATTTGCTTTAGGGCACCATTTACAGTGGTCAACATGGAGATGACCTTAGCTGCAAGTCGTCTTTACGATCATACAAGACAGAGAACGCTGTCACTTTCAAATTTTTCTCGTGTTAATTTGACTCCGTACATAGCTAAAAATAATTTATTTCAATTTAATTAGAATATAACATTTCTGTAAACATTTTCTTAAACCAACACAGAATACAATGACCTGTGGTCAACGCCAGGTCAACTGCTGAAAAATCCAAGTCTACAGTCAAGCCTCAGCTCATTTACCGATTTCGTCATTTCCTGTTCAGCCCTACGCGCATGCGTCACCTGCTATTCATTACCCCCCTCAATCAACTTTTTTTTAGAAGATTTGCTAAGACCTGTATCGTTCCATTTGAATTCCAGCTGGAAAATCAGTGGTGTTGATGTTTATAACTATACTATGTCAAGTGGTAAGTTGATATTTATAACTATACTTTAAAACAATACTATAACAAGTGGTAACTTTGATGTTCATAATAATAAACACATTTTTGTTTCCATGGCAACCACAAGGGAAGATTATGCAGAGTAAATGCCATGCTCATGGGGAATACACACAAGTTATTCAATGATTTCGAACTTTACATGGCAACATTCTTTCTTTAAACAAGATAAAACAAATGTCACCAAGTTACTCTGTGCAAATATGCTTTGATATTCAAACAGAAATTCGAACTCAATACATCAGACATTTTTAGGTTGAAAATAAACTATAGATAACGTAACCCATCTTTTCAAAAAGAAAAAGTAAAAATTAGCGGCATGAGCTGTAACGAATCATGCAATAATACATTCTCTACCTAATTGGCGACACATGAGCTGTAACAAATCATGCAATAATACATTCTCTACCTTATTGGCGACACATGAGCTGTAACAAATCATGCAATAATACATTCTCTACCTAATTGGCGACACATGAGCTGTAACAAATCATGCAATAATACATTCTCTACCTAAATGGCGACACATGAGCTGTAACAAATCATGCAATAATACATTCTCTACCTAAATGGCGACACATGAGTTGTAACAAATCATGCAATAATACATTCTCTACCTAAATGGCGACACATGAGTTGTAACAAATCATGCAATAATACATTCTCTACCTAATTGGCGACACATGAGCTGTAACAAATCATGCAATAATACATTCTCTACCTTATTGGCGACACATGAGCTGTAACAAATCATGCAATAATACATTCTCTACCTTATTGGCGACACATGAGCTGTAACAAATCATGCAATAATACATTCTCTACCTAATTGGCGACACATGAGCTGTAACAAATCATGCAATAATACATTCTCTACCTAAATGGCGACACATGAGTTGTAACAAATCATGCAATAATACATTCTCTACCTAAATGGCGACACATGAGTTGTAACAAATCATGCAATAATACATTCTCTACCTAAATGGCGACACATGAGCTGTAACAAATCATGCAATAATACATTCTCTACCTAAATGGCGACACATGAGTTGTAACAAATCATGCAATAATACATTCTCTACCTAATTAGCGACACATGAGCTGTAACAAATCATGCAATAATACATTCTCTACCTTATTGGCGACACATGAACTGTAACAAATCATGCAATAATACATTCTCTACCTTATTGGCGACACATGAGCTGTAACAAATCATGCAATAATACATTCTCTACCTAATTGGCGACACATGAGCTGTAACAAATCATGCAATAATACATTCTCTACCTAAATGGCGACACATGAGTTGTAACAAATCATGCAATAATACATTCTCTACCTAAATGGCGACACATGAGTTGTAACAAATCATGCAATAATACATTCTCTACCTAAATGGCGACACATGAGCTGTAACAAATCATGCAATAATACATTCTCTACCTAAATGGCGACACATGAGCTGTAACAAATCATGCAATAATACACTCTCTACCTAAATGGCGGCACATGAGTTGTAACAAATCATGCAATAATACATTCTCTACCTAAATGGCGACACATGAGTTTTAACAAATCATGCAATAATACATTCTCTACCTAAATGGCGACACATGAGCTGTAACAAAGCATGCAATAATACATTCTCTACCTAAATGGCGACACATGAGATGTAACAAATCACGCAATAATACATTCTCTACCAAAATGGCGACTCATGAGCTGTAAGAAATCATGCAATAATACATTATCTACCTAATTAGCGACACAGCCAAAACGTTCTAATGACTTATAATTTCCGTATCAGAATGGAACAGCATATTGTTTTCATTTGCAAATATTTCATTTTAAACTAAACTTGGTGTTTGAATTTCGAGCTGTCTAGACTGCAAACTTTCTTTGCACGTAGTTTCGCCAAAAGATTGCAAATCAAACTGCGTCACCAAAGTGCACACCATAATTAAAACATGACTATAACAACCTACTGGTCTTAAAATCTTATATTAGTTTTCATTAAAACAAGACCACGCTTCCGTTTAAGCAGAAGATATATCTGAGTTCATATTTCTGACATTAATTAGAATTATTGAGCACCAATAGAAATAAATTTAGCACAATGAGCATTACGAAATACGTCCAGTGACGTAGCAAGCTTAACTCGCGCCCGGGACATAATACCTTTTTAGCGCCCCCCACTCGAAAACTCTATAATATTATATTAAAATATACCATTTGGCACCACTTTGTGAGTAGCACCCGGGCATGATGCCCCCTTGCCCACCTCTCGCTACGCCTCTGAATACGTCATTTAGAAATGATACCAGTGCCGAATCTGAATGATACATTTATTACTGATTATATACCATAGCGAAACAAATAATATTTCATTAGCTTCGTTTACAATGAAAATTTCTATAGACGGTTAAACATCTGGTCTACGATTAAACATCTGGTCTACGATTAAACATCTGGTCGACGTACAAAGAATTGTGAGACATTCTTTCTATTTTAATTGTCATTATGTAAACATATGATGGTCCACTACATACAGCTATTGTCATTATGTAAATATATGGTGACCCACTAAAAACAGATATTGTCATTATGTAAACATATGATCGCCCACTACATTAAGTATATAGTGAGCCATTTTTTAGAGTGCATTGCGCTATGTTACAGTAGACAAACTAAGTAATGGTTTGACTCTCACATAAGAAGATAGATTTATTGATCTAAAGTTTACGTCATTTCCGCTTGCTCGACTTTACTCCATCGCTCCCCCGATGTCACCCCACAGTCACACTACATATAGATCAGAGCAACGAAACCCACTCATTATTTGGCTGTGTTTCTCTTGCAATCATCTATTTGAACTACAATGCAGACATTGATACAGTAGTTTCACCCACTCATTATTTGACTGTGTTTCTCTTGCAATCATCTATTTGAACTACAATGCAGACATTAATACAGTAGTTTCACCCACTCATTATTTGACTGTGTTTCTCTTGCAATCATCTATTTGAACTACAATGCAGACATCGATACAGTAGTTTCATTCACTCATTATGGGGGCAACCCCAGAGTTTCAATCAAAACATACAAACAAAAGATTCTTCAACTATGATTTCCTTTAATTGGTTTAACTCTTAATTATGAGTCCGTCTATTAAAACTGGAAATAAACATTACACAAGAGTTTGTTTCCTAATAAAAGTATTTCTGAGATCAAACTCCGTTTATTAGACTCACTGATGAAAAAAAAAACAACAAGTTTATGTGTTTGACGAATGTTTATGTGTTTGACGTATGTTTATGTGTTTGACGTATGTTTATGTATTTGACGAATGTTTATGTGTTTGACGAATGTTTATGTGTTTGACGAATGTTTATGTGTTTGACGTATGCTTATGTGTTTGACGTATGTTTATGTTTTGACGAATGTTCATGTGTTTGACGTATGTTTATGTGTTTGACGTATGTTTATGTGTTTGAGGTATGTTTATAACATAAGCATAAAGCCACTGTCTGTCAAAAAATCGATGTATAAATATTTGATCATCACTCAAACAGTCAATCATTCTATATGAATATCATTATGAATCTATCTATCAATCAATCAACCCTATAATAAATATGTGCATGTGTCAATCAATCAAAATATATAAAGCTATCCATCTATCATTAATTATCTTATAATGGGACATTTATATATCTAAATACATGTTTGTATAAATATTATCTATCTATCTATCTATCTCTGTCTATATATGTCTGTCTATCTATCTATCTGTCTATCTGACTGTCTATCTATCTTCCTATCTATATCAAACTGAACTTACATTTGGACATTCCTTCTTAATATTATGTAATTTATTTTAGAAACATTCACATTTGTATCGGTCCGATGTGTGCCAATACATATTAATACTTTGTGGATATCAGTTCACTCATTCACTCATTCCCTTATTCACTCATTCACTTATTCACTCATCCCACTGTCGAGGATAGTTAGCCATGTTGACAGATGTCCAGTTTTATATTTTGTCTCCATACATTCTCAGATGTGTTCACTGCCTCAGACATTTACCTGGCACATGATGGACTTCAGACGATGTCAGGTTTCACTGGGTACATGTCATGGGTTGGTCTACCGTACTCTGTTGGCGGATCCACCGGTCATCTAACACTTGATGGTAATCAAAGACCTGCTGATTCATATGTAAGACTGGGCTATAGTTTTTAACTTCATTTCAGAATCAATATTATTATTAGTATTTGTCATGGGTAATTATTTGTAGAATATTTCTTGTATGTATATTTACTTCTGTGAATCTATCTCTGGGAAGGTGTATAAATATATTATTTGTAGTATGACAGACTTGCCAGTATCTTCGGAGTTTCTTGTATATTTGTTTCTTGTATATTAAAATTAAATGTTCACAGACAAGTGTGAGACGATACACATCAAAAACAGTTATGCATCACTGAATAAAGATAATTACTTGATATATATATATATATATATATATATATATATATATATATATATATATATATATATGTTTATTTATATTTACTGTTGAATGAGAAATCTTTACACAATACAATAGAATAAGTGATGTGATGAGAATAACATCCTTCCCTTGGTCGTCTCCGTCTTATTCTCGTCTGGACTATCTATCGTCTGAAAAAATATCTAACTTCCACTAAGGGGCCAGATAATTAAAACTATTAAATCTCTAGGTTAAATATAATTATCGTAGCCTAATCTGGTTATTACAGTATTTAGCTAGGTATTTCAGTACATCATTGGGGGATACTAGGAACTTGTGAATATGTTACGGGCAATTTTTGCTAGCCGGCCAATATCTGACATTGGTCAGCGATAAATTATTAACAGTTTTAATTATCTTAATTATTATCAAAAGAATTGCACATCTCAACTAAATCATTTCATTTTAAATCAAAGCAGCCAGTGGTCAATCTGTTTTTAATAAACTCTTTAAAGTTTTCCCACATTCGAAAAGTTCGTAATTGATGTTATCTCTCTCATACGATACTGTTGACATCATCATTTCGACAATGACCTGTTGCACCAGTACAATAAGAACATTGGTCAGTGTATCTGACATTGGTCAGTCTGTCTGACATTGGTCAGTGTGTCTGACATTGGACAGTGTGTCTGACATTGGCCGGCTAGCAAACATTCGCCGCTACAAATACACAAACACTATGTCCAAGAGTTGTTACTCTTATAGTCATTGTTTTACTTAAGTTTGTGCAGATGTCACCGTGATTAACTCTATGACCCTCTGACCTCTAGGTCGGTGTGGAGCCAATCACAGGGAGAGTATGGAGCCGACAGATCAAGCTACAGTGGAATGTGGCAGTTAGAAATGAGACCGCTTTCTTTCAAGGTCGAAAGATCTCTACCCTCGACCTCCCGCTCCCCGTTTATTGGTCGGACAGATCTGACGTCATCAGTGATCAACAAGTGGCCTACTACAAACATTTGGTAAGATAAAAGTTGGTGACCTGGTGTCATTTACAGATCACACACCTGTGTCATGTCTAGAGATATTTTTAATACTCCAGGCTTAATTATACTGGCTACTACATTACTTGTTGATGGCACGAGTTGCAGAGAATGTAGATTATACTGGCTACTACATTACTTGTTGATGGCACGAGTTGCAGAGAATATAGACTATACTGGTTACTACATTACTTGTTGATAGCACGAGTTGCATAGATTGTAGACTATACTGGTTTATTTGGAGTGACAGAAACAAACACATAGAAGATGTGCAGATGCGAAGGAAGGCTATAACGTTGTGTTTAGTATTGGCGAGCTGCCTTTTATTTAGATTACGGCTGGCTAGTTTGGTGGGGCGACGGTTATGAAACCCCGGAGGGGGGGGGGGGCAATTGCGCCTCTTCAAAGAGTTTTGGTGGCTCCCAATGAGCCAACTTGTTGCTATTATTTAATTAATTTTGTTCTGGTCTTTGGTGCGGCTCATTAAAATTTGTTTTTTCCTACACAATAAACTGGATTGCGACTTTATACGACCTTATATATGGTGGTATAAAGTATAGTTTAAAAAATATATGGTTCATATTATATATATGTAATAGATGATGTACTGTACATTAATTGACTTATTCATTACAGTTTAGTGATTATTAATTAATTAATTATTTCCAGGAAAAAGAATTGAATTATTAGTTTCTCACTAAAAATGTTACATGCTACAATACCAAGAAAAAATTGTAAAAAAAATCATTCACTAAGTTCAGAATTTTCCAGTGAAAATATTTTTTTTTAATTCGTTTTTTTTCTGTTTTAATTTCATTTAATTTAAAACCAAAGTTGAATCAAAGTTTCAGAAAAAAATATCCGCCTGGTCCAGTTCCTTGACTTGACCTTGTTCCAGGACAAACACGGAACTTTTAAATCTGTAATAGACTGCCGGGGGGTCCTTTGGGTGGACCTCTACCTCTAGTACCCTCAGGTCCGGCACCAGGTGACCAGTGTCGTCCATGACATTGACAAAGTTGACCTTGTAGGCCGAGATGGAGACGAGAGGTTTCAGCAGTTTTATCTGACCATCAATGTCCAGACGGATGGAATCTTCCAGGCGATTGTCAATCTGGACACCCCGGACTTTTTTCTCTTTCGTCACACCGAAGTAGATGGCGCCACCGCCAGAGTTTAGATAAGCGCAGACGTACTGACCAATCATCAAGCGGAAAGCCCTTCGTGAAAAAAAATAACGTTAAGTATTTCAGACACTATCATGACGTAATACACAGAGACTGGGGGCTAAACAAAATCTTCGATAAGTAGTAGGTAGAGAAATTGATTGATAACCACATTGATCAACTACTTAATTGTAATTAGTCCATATTTTAAAACATCTTGTTTCACAACCTCCAGGAATATCTTCCCTTTAAACATTTTTATCTTACTGAACATAATCACAAAATAATTTGTACGATTACACGCGTCTGTACTATCGCAACATAATTTGTATGATTACATGCGTCTGTATTATCACAACATAATGTGTATGATTACACAAGTCTGTATTGTCACAACATAATGTGTATGATTACACAAGTCTGTATTATCACAACATAATGTGTATGATTACACAAGTCTGTATTATCGCAACATAATTTGTATGATTACACAAGTCTGTATTATCACAACATAATGTGTATGATTACACAAGTCTGTATTGTCACAACATAATGTGTATGATTACACAAGTCTGTATTTAGGCCAGTGCGGGCCTAAGGCTTGTAAAGAAAATGGGCTTCATGTTGTATACCAAAAAGGAAGTCGTGTCTCCTGTGAAATATATAAAGTCATGTGAAATATATAAAGTCGTCAACATTTCAAATAGTAGGACTACAAGAGTATTCAGATTTCTTTCCGTTTTCATGTATGAAGTTATCATTGAAATATCACGGAGCAGCTTAAAAGTATGACAACATTGGATCCGATTTTTTTTGTCAGGCCACTAAAGCCCCATTAGTCTTATTGGTTAAGCCGACCCTGGGTTTACCACGTGACAATCTGATTTAGTAAATTATAAAAAAAAAGATGAAAGTTCACCTGGCGCTACGGAATATGACGTCGCCATTTTCAAAGTAAACATTTTTCACATTGGTTGTCAGCTTCTGGTATCGGAGGTAAAAATTGGAACCGGAATAAAAACACGGAGAGACCTGAGGTGTGGATGTCTTGGCGTCCAGTTTGTTCGGACATCCACCGCCGCCACTTCTGTCATCCGGAGCGGCCGCCCCTCGGGTTGCTGGACTGTAGCAGGACACTGAGGTCACGGTATGGGCGCTGTCCACTACTCTCTCGTCATCGTCGTTGTCCTCCTCCAGCCTCTGGAAACTGATCTGAGTGTCCGAGTCGCCGGACAGTGCCGAGAGACTGACCAGCTGGAACACTTGGTCATCCGTGTGCTCTCGGATCTGATCGGTGGTCACTGTGATCTGCGGCGGTATACTGGGGTGTTTCAGCATGGATGGCCGTTCATCTTCTACCGGGGTGTAGTCGTTCTGAACTGACCGTTTGTAGTGACCCAGGACAGCCTCGGACATTGAGCTCAGCTCCTAGTGGGATAACAAAACAAAATATTTTAAAGATTCAGAAAAGTTTTGTCTATCCGGAATACTAGCGACTTATTATATGGTGCGCTGCGATGTGGGGGGGAGCCCCAACGACAGGGGACATCATTATTTAGAACTTAAGTGGCAGGGCCCCCCCCCAAGCTGTTAGCGACGCAACTGTTTGGAGGTAGTGATATCGATAGAGAAATTTTTAAGGATAAATTTAACTTTGTGTATAATTTTGGGACAAAGCAAACATATTAAGATGTAGGAGATAGTGAAAACTCTGGACCAAGAATAAGTGAAATCTTTGAGATACAATAAAACTTAATCGTTGAGAATTTGTATGCAGAAAGAAAGTCGTAAAACTCAACTCAGCCTCTTGGCGATGTAATTTAAGAAACCAAAAACGCAAAAAAAAAAAAAAACTTCCATTGGAAAGCTGATAAATTTGTGGTGAACTCATCGATTTGATTGGTGAATTTTTGTGTAGAGGACACGATTTAAGATGTAATGGAGGTCAAAAGTTTATATTATTCATTATTTATGTTTTTAACCTGCTTACCTGGTAGATGCCATCAGTTTGTTGTCCCAGTTTCTCAGCTTTCAAGTGTTGAGGTTTGTCTGTCAACCGTCTGAGGTCATACAGATTCATTAAACTTTGAACTTCTTTCAACACCTGAAACTCAATCAATGAAACTGTCTACTGAAAGTCAATTAATGAAAATGTGTACTGAAAGTCAATCAATGAAACTGTCTACTGAAAGTCAATCAATGAAACTGTCTACTGAAAGTCAATGATACTGTCTACTGCAAATCAAATGAATTAAACTGTCTACTGAAAGTCAATCAATGAAACTGTCTACTGAAAGTCAATCAATGACACTGTGTACTGAAAGTTTTATGTCTGTCTTTATAAGTCAGTCTTTATATATCAGTCTTTATATGTCTGTCTTTATATGTCTGTCTTTTATGTCTGTGTAAAATGAGACAAAGTTTTCTTAATATTTTTTGTTTCAAAATTGATGACAAAACCAAAACAAAACTTCATATCCAAAAGAAGCCGTGAAAAGGGCATCAACTCGTGCAGTAATGTGTTAGTGTGAGATACAACACATCCAGAGTTACCTACCTGCCAGCGACACGTCTGTGTCGTCAATACGGCTGCCGTCCGAGCCCTTCCGGCTACTCCTGCTGCTCGCTGACCCTCGCCTGTCCGACTGGTCAGAGAAGATGGACGTCCGGCGGCTGCCCACGCTGGAGGCCGAGCCCCTCCTGTCAGTGTCGGAGGCAAGGAGGTTCGCCTGCTCCCCATGCTGGAATTGGACCCACGCCTGAGAAAAAACAAACAAATAATGAGGATAAGGAAATACAAATCACTTCTGGCCCCTTTAAAAGACACCATTGAAGTGAAACATACATCAAGGACTTTCACCATTGAAGTGAAACATACATCAAAGGATGGGATCGTAATAGATGTGACAGCCGCCATCTCTACTTCACAGATGACACATCAGATAATGCTAGCTAGTCTCTCAAATGCCAGGATTCTCAAACAATGACACTTCGCGACTCAGTATAAAAACTTTTTGAATTTGCGTTTTGTCCCCCTTTTTAATAATAGAAAAAAATTTGATCAAATATGTAAAGCATGATATTCTAAATAATTCATCAATATATCGTAGAGCTGATATTCTAGATAATTCATCAATATATCGTAGTGCTGATATTCTAAATAGTTCATCAATATATCGTAGTGCTGATATTCTAAATGATTCATCAATATATCGAAGAGCTGATATTCTAAATGATTCATCAATATATCGTTGTGCTGATATTCTAAATAGTTCATCAATATATCGTTATTGCTGATATTCTAAATAGTTCATCAATATATCGTAGTGCTGATATTTGTTAGGTTTTTTGGCATCAGCTTGTCATTTTTCTACAAATTAGACAACCCCATTTTTATAACTCCACCCCACAACTCATCATCAGTTCCTGGTGGCGCAATGGGTTCCCGTTCATTCAACAATATTCAATGGAACCCCCCCCAACCCATCCTTTATCAAACTAACGTGCCCAACACCACACCAACCCTCCCCCTCCCTCCAGCCCGCAGGCAAAATTCCAAGTCTTATGAGCATAAACACAGTTTAACTGTCATTTAGCTTTAGAAACACTTTCCTGTAAGATGCCAACTCAATCAAAATGTATAACATAATGGAACCAGCCAATGACTCACGGCTATAAGTCAAGTGACTTGACGTCAAACAAACAAAGTGTACTAAGTACACGCCACGTACACACAACAAGTACACTTGTCATTTTCTGACTGTCAATTGTGAACAGTCAACCCGATGAAATATTTTGCGTCTTACTAAATGTTGAAAATGTGGACTGATTAAAACGAATCAATATTTCTTCTCCAATCAGACTGACAAATCTACTCGGTGGTGAAAGCCACACATTCTAAAAGTCACGTCTTTGATTTTTTCGCGTCAGGACCAATTTGACTGGTACTGTGTTTCTTTCTTCCCGTGTCCGGCGTTTCCTTGGCAACCGTAATGTTTGTGGACATTTCCATTTTCATCATCATGTAAAAATTCTATTTTTTTCTTCTTTTTCTACCCGTCTCATTCTGTCTTATTCTGCTTCAGCCTGTCTTACTCTTTCTCATACCATCTCTTTTTTCTCCATCTGTTTCTCTATTCCTATGTCTACATTTATCTATTTCATTCTTGGCTAGTTTTAATTTTACAATTTTATGGTCATAGCTGAGACTGTGGGTTGCACTCTGTGATTATTGCATGGATTATTCGTATGATTATTGCATAGATTATTCATATGATTATGGCATGGATTATTCATATGAATATTGTATGGATTATTCATATGATTATTGTACGGATTATTCATATGATTATGGCATGGATTATTCATATGATTATTGTATGGAATATTCATATGATTATTGTATGGATTATTCATATGATTATTGTATGGATTATTCATATGATTATTGTATGGATTATTCATATGATTATTGTACGGATTATTCAAGCGATAGTTTATTATTTTATTCAATGTCTTTTTCATTACATTCAATTCATTTTTTCAATCTCTACCCCGCCCCAAACCTCTCACCTCCTTCAGCTGTTCTTTATGTATAACTATTAAATATATATATATTATTTAAATTTACTAAAACTATGACGTAATACTACACCAATATCGATTTTTAAAAAGTTTACAAGTCTGTATATCTTTGTATCCACACAACTATCATATCTGTATATCTTTGTATCCATACAACTATCAGATCTGTATATCTTTGTATCCATACAACAATCATATGTGTATATCCTTGTATCCATACAACTATCATATCTGTATATTTCTGTGTATCTAGGGACATGACCTTCTACTGAAAAAGTTCAGCGACCTAGTTAAGTGAGCTAGTTAAGTGAGCTAGTTAAGTGAGCTAGTTAAGTGAGCTAGTTAAGTGAGCTAGTTAAGTGAGCTAGTTAAGTGAGCTAGAACGGCTATTTTTCAGCAGTAACGATTTCTGCCCGAAGACATTTAAATTTAATGGAAATCCGATTGGACAAAAAAAAAGTTCGCAACTAAATTGTCACGTGGTTTTGTAGGAATTAAGATTCCAGTTTACTGCGGCTTATTTCTGTTGAATATAAAGGCCGAACTTGCGCATGCGTTAGACGACACTTTATGAGGTCGTAAATTTGTAAACAACCATTTCCTGTCTGCCAATAGCCGCCTCCATCATAGAGAGGTTTGTTTATGTTGTTGTTCTTTAAGTCAACTCTCTAGAAATGCGTTCATTTAGTTCTGATTAAAGAAACCAGAAGCGTTTTTAGTCGTTTTTTTTTTATTTGTAGCTTTGGTTCTTTTTGACCTGAGGTTAAAGTCGAAGATCACTTTAAAGTCATGTGATCACTGACGTCACCAGTACCGCGATCATTGCTTGTTTGAGAGCGTATGGTTTGTTCGCTGAGTGGCTCGAGGCAATGTGGATTGTAAGATCACACAGTCTGATGCTAGCCTAGGGTTTGAACCCGACCAGGCGAGAACTCTCGGATGCTGCCGTCAGAGTCGATGCTATGGATAGGCCAACTAGGCAGCTGCCTAGAGACCCCCCTCCCCCGGGCTGAAGGGTTAACTCATTGTTGACGAAATTAAGATGTCATATTTCACGGTGGTTTAATTTCTGTCACAAATATCAGTGCCAATAGCAGCATGCATGAATATCAGTGCCAATAGCAGCAAGGACTTTCAATACATCTTTTCAAGTGGATCTAAATATAGAAGCGGGAAAAACACTTTGTTCATTTAAGGCCTCGTTTCTCAACCGATGGTATGCGTACCCCGAGGGGTACAGGAAAGGGAATGAGGTGGTACGCATAATAGTTACATTTGTTAGTCACGTTGGAGGGGTACCCGCAGACAAACTTTAGCACCCTTCGGGGTACAGTTGAGAGAGCACCCTTCGGGGTACAGTTGAGAGCCACTGAATGGTTTTTGTGTGAATGCTGTGGTGCATTGTTCGCACTGCCGCCATCTACAAAGTGATACATCATTTGATAGGTTCACGTTATGAATCTCGTCTACGGCAACAACCGGTTGTCACATACGTGTGACGTCATAACACTAGCTCATCATTAGTGACTGAAGACAGAATATGGAATCACCACCGTACATAAACCTGTCTGATAATAACCTTGTTGTAGGTGGCGGTCTTCCTGATCTGTTCTCCCCCCCCCCCCCCGCTGAATGGATGACTCTCAATAAAATAAACAATCCGAGTGGAAGCGGTTGGTACTCGTGTGAAATTTACAACAAGAGGCACACGCTTGTAGACAATGTTGAACCATGGGAGTCTTGAATATGGCGTGGGAATGACCAAACCGTATTTCTGTGAAAAGAACAAGGATTTCCCGGGATGAAAGTCATTGTTTATATCCCGGGATAAGTTAAGCACCGAGAAATGAGCAACCACTCAATGAACGGGAGACAACCAAAATGGACTATTGGTGATGACTCGCTAGTTAAAACTGAAAAGTAGAATTACATATATGTAAATGATATGTTTATATGTGCGCATGTGTGTGTGTGTGTGTGTGTTTACTTTCCAACAAAGAAAGTCACCCCCCCCCCCTGTTTTTCGCAGCCTATTTTTGTTCCAACATTTCTTCAACATTGATTTCTTGTGGTTATTATTCTCTCATTGTGATTTTGTTTTCAGAACTGTCAAATGTTAGTCTCAACAAGGTTGTTTATTCTAGCCACTGGGTTCTGGGGTTACTTCTTCTTCGTCTATTGTTGTCTTAGTTTAAACTGTGTCCCACACAGCGGTGTTATTGACTGAAGGCTGTTGGTACTACTGTGTCTCACACAGCGGTGTTATTGACTGAAGGCTGTTGGTACTACTGTGTCCCACACAGCGGTGTTATTGACTGAAGGCTGTTGGTACTACTGGACACTGGACAGCGGCTCACACTGCTGATTATTTCACTCATACTAAATGGGCGTCGTATGAAGGAGGGTTGAGAGAGGGGGGGCTCACACAGGTGTTCCCGGGTACCCACATAACTCTGTTCAGTTAGTTCAGTGTAGATTCACATAGACAGCCACAAGAATGTATCTGATATAAGTAAATGATAGCTTTTGTCTCTCATGCAGTTGGACTGTGCCCATGGACCAAAAGGTGGCGGTTGACCGCCACTTGTACACTTTGAGAACTACTGTAATACAGTGTGCTGTGGTGTTACCGAAGCCCCCCCCCCCAACCCTGAATATTGACGGAAGCCTCAATGAAAGACAAGTTGAGAACTACGCGCATGCGCATCCTCATTAATCACCCACAACGAGGAATGGTCTCCACCCAACGATGGCTGGGATCGAACCGGTCAACAAAAGACACATCTGGGAAGGTCAAGTATCGAAACAAGGACTGATTAGCCGTGAAAAAACAGCGGGGATGTGCGCGATACCGGTGGAATCGATACACGAATCTGGACAGACACTCCCCCCCCCCCCATTCCAAACATTTTTTTTCAAATCTAATCCTACCTCCCGAGATTCTCTGCTATTTGATCAACGGACTAGATGATGGGTTGGAGGCTAGGATCATAGAGAAAAGGGAGAAAAAAAATGTTGAACGATGCCTTCTTGTGATTAGATGACGTCATCAAATCCTGCCCCTAGGTTGTTCGCTGCGTAATTGTAAGAGGGCGGGGGTGAATGACATTAGATGCCGGTTTGTCATTAAGTTGTGGAGGTGGCACATGTTTGTTTTTTGTTTGCTTGAAGGTTTGGAGGTGTGTGTGTGTGTGTGTGTATGTGTGTCTGCGTGTATGTGTGCGCGCGCATTGTCTGAGTTTATAAAAGGGAAGGTAGTTGCCGGATGAATTTTTTTTGCAGGCATTGTGATTTTTTTTTATATTATGAGGAAGGAGTTAGAGGAAAGGGTGAGAGGAAGGAGTAAGAGGAAAGGGTGAAAGGAAGGAGTAAGAGGAAAGGGTGAGAGGAAGGGGTGAGAGGAAGGGGTGAGAGGAGGGGGTGAGAGGAAGGGTGATTTAAAGGGGTGAGTGGAAGGGGTGAGAGGAAGGGGTGAGAGGAAGGGGTGGGTTGATGCAACAAATAGGCTCAGTGTGCAATATTTTTTTAGTGTTTTTTGGGGGAACTTAAAAAAACAACAAACAAACAGGGAAAGCATTAAAAGTTTAAAAATGTGGTCAAACAAACCAACAATTCAAACAAACCACCACCAACAACAGATGAAATATTTACAACTAGACTGGACTACATGCCACGCATAGGGTCAATCTGAGCTGCATTCCGGTTGTGTACAAAGTAAACAGACAGCCGCACAATGTAGTGATCCAGTGAAGGCAGTAATGTCAGTATCTAGTGAAGGAAGTAATGAAATGACAGATGATGGCTCAATGAGAGTAGCATTGAGCACAACGAAGAGCCACCCGCGGGCTCTCATACTAGCGGTCCTACTACCTGCGGTTCCTCTATCTGCGGTTCCTCTACCTGTGGTTCCTCTACCTGTGGTTCCCCTACCTGTGGTTCCTCTACCTTTGGTTCCCCTACCTGCGTTTCCCTATCCTTGATTCCCCAACCTGCGGTTTCCCAACCTGCAGTTCCCCTACCGGGGGTTCCTCTACCTGCGGTACCTCTACATGCGGTTTCCCTACCTGCGGGTTCTCTACCTACTTGACGCCAACGCCGACTAAAGTAATGACGAAGTAGTATTCTCGTTAATCAACCAGACGCCTGGATTGGTGTGGGAGTGGGAGGGGGGAGGCTTGGCGTATTACATCAAAAAAACATGGCGTAGCCCTTTACTCACTCCCACACCACCCCCGCTTCCCACCCATCTCACGTTTGTTCCAAAGAACAAAAAACAACAACTATGCAATCGGTTGTCTACGATCCTGTAGAATTAAAATATTCTTGACGGCCAAGGTCACCCCCCCCCACCCTACAGCTAGCAGGTACACGAAGACGAAACCATTGATCCCTGACGTCACACTGGTGGCGTGTTGAATTCTTTGGCCTGTGACGTAACACAGGTGGCAAAACGACGAGAGCGTTGATCTGTGACGTCACACAGGTGGCAAGACGAGACGAGAGCCTTGATCTGTGACGTCACACAGGTGGCAAAAAACGACGGGAGCCTTGATCTGTGACGTCTCACTGGAGATTTTGACGACCTTGATCTCGCTTCGTTCTACGATGGTCTAGGTGTGAAACTGTGTGATGGGCATCATTGGGCACGTGACAGTGTGATACCACCCTACCGTCCCTGGCCCCCACCCCCATCAATAAAACCGCTCACAGTATTGGAGTTTACAAAAAAAAAAAATGGAAAGTCTGTCTTGAATTTTTTTTATATTCGCACCGTTCACTCCGATTGTGTATGACGATCTTACAGGTCACCTCGACATCACCACCACCACCACTCCTACCCGTGACGATCTTACAGGTCACCTCGACATCACCACCACCACCACTCCTACCGTGACGATCTTACAGGTCACCTCGACATCACCACCACCACCACTCCTACCGTGACGATCTTACAGGTCACCTCGACATCACCACCACCACCACTCCTACCCGTGACGATCTTACAGGTCACCTCGACATCACCACCACCACCACTCCTACCGTGACGATCTTACAGGTCACCTCGACATCACCACCACCACCACTCCTACCCGTGGCGATCTTACAGGTCACCTCGACATCACCACCACCACCACTCCTACCCATGACGATCTTACAGGTCACCTCGACATCACCACCACCACCACTCCTACCGTGACGATCTTACAGGTCACCTCGACATCACCACCACCACCACTCCTACCCATGACGATCTTACAGGTCACCTCGACATCACCCCCCCCCATAAAGAAAAAATTCTGAATGTAAGGATTGTTTGCATGATACACTGTGGGGGTGGGGGAGAGGGGGGATGTTTTTACTGGCTTATGTTGGTTTCATTCTATTAGAACATGACAGATAGGAGCAATTGATACAGATTGGTTGAAACATCTCATGAGCAGAGAGAGAGAGAGAGAGAGAGAGAGAGAGAGGGAGGGAGGGAGGGAGAGAGAGAGAGATCTGTGTCAGAGGTCAACAAGACATTTCAATACACACGCACGCACACATTTTGGCACACACACACACATACAATGCAAAATACCGGACAATCTGAAGTAGATTATGCACGGGAGGTAACTGAGCAGTGAATTAATGAACGTATGAACTCCCTTGACATACAGGTTCACCAGTTAGTCAAAGAAAGTGAACTCTAAAGATGTTCAATAAGTCTTCCTAGATTTATGACATAAAAATGTAGATTTATAAATTCATTTTTATGTGGTTTGACCTACATCTGACTTGTCAGTAATCATTAACAAAAAACCATGATCGATTTCTAGATCTCTAGCGAAAAAATTATAATGAAACATTCAATTTCTTTTGATGAAATTTCTTTTCATTTAATTCTCTTTGTCGTTTAAATTAAAATCAAACTTCAAAAGAACCTTTAAACACCATGAATTGGTTAACGAAGGGCTAGCCTTTTTTGTATTTATATCTATCTATCTATCTATCTATCTATCTATCTATCTATCTATATATATATATATATATTAGGGCTGTACCGGAATCCGATTCCGGTTCCTGTTAAGCCGGATTCCGGCAGTTTTAACAAATCCGGTTCCGATTCCGGTTCCGGTTAAAATGTGCCGGATTTAAGCCGGATTTCTTTATTGTTTGAAATTTGTAAGAATTTTTTTTAGCGCAACATAATTTTGAAATATTTAGCGCTATACAATTAAATTAAAACAATAACTTCCTTTGCTTCTTTAAAACTACAGTAACGTCGATCGCTTTTAGTTCTATATGTAAGTACAAATATATTAAAAAGGAAGATTTTAATCGTATTTAGTCTAGAAATACGACACCTTATCTTCCGCTACGTTTGATTCCGTGTTTTCTATATCTATATTTAGCTATCAAAGTTTAACTTTTTTAAAGAGCAGACAACGATCTATTTTTGGGTGTTTACAGTTTAAAAATAGGTCAATAATTTATTTTTCTGCACATTTTTTAATTTAGTGGATTTTGTCACGATTTGGATAAAATTCCTCGCATATTTAGATAAATAATTTGAAAATACATTTTTAATTGAACATTAAGTGAAATTGGTTTAGGTTTTGAAATGCATTTTAATTTGCGTTTTATGAGGAATTAGTCAGATAATGGTTTAAAAGAAAAGTATGAATGAAATAACAAGGTTTTGGTGACGTCACTATGGAAAACTAAAGAAAAATGAACTATCGGGTGGTGCCACAGTATATATATATATATATATATATATATATATATATATATATTAGATTCATTTATTAATAAACATGTTTATTATACTTTCTAAGATATGTTACCCATTTCTTTGTTTGATTGTAATAGAAATCAAATTCAATTAGGTACAGTTTTATTAAAATAAATTTTTAAAACAAAGGACTTGTTATTTTGACAGAGTTATCTTTCTTAACTCATGATTGGGGAAGGGGTTTAGTCCCATACTTCAAGATCTAAATGGTTAATACTGTTTTTTGATATCTAGAACTCAAAACTAAATTTGTATTCTAATTTTCATTCTTATATCTTTTTTTATTTAGGCGAGAAATTACTACTTCGTTCGGAAGGGTTTACTATTTAATTTTGGTAAAATCCGGGTTCCTGTTCCGATTCGGACAGGATACAAATATTAAATCCGGATTCGGTTTCCGATTCTACTCCAGTATCTAAAAATTACAATCCGCTACAGCCCTAATATATATATATATATATATATATATATATATATATATATATATATATATATATATATATACTTATAAGACGCATTTGTTGTCTGTCTGTCTGTCTGTCTGTCTGCCTGTCTGTTCCCTTATAACTCAAGATCCAGGAAAAAAAAAGCGTGAAATTTGTTTTACATACACATAATTACATAGGAAAGGTTATAGGACAGGTTTCGTTTCATATCGATGGGTTAGTTTAATTGTAATTATTTTTTTTTATTTTAGTATTTTACGATATTGAAAGTAATCTCGACGGCGTAGTAAATAGAATCTCCTCTGTGACGTCATTTCCTGGAGTTAGAACTCAGTGCGCCGCATAACCTATTAAAAGTTTGAGGATTATGTTTGCCCCAGTGGCTCACTAGCCTACGTGACTCAAATTTGGCCTGACTGTGTGTGTGGGTTCATCCGACAGTGAAATTTTTTTTTTTTTCAATTTTTTTTTTTCAATTTTTTTTTTTTAAGAATAATCTCTATAACTTATAAGACGCATTTGTTGTCTGTCTATCTTTCTGTCTGTCTGTCTGTTCCCAGAGAGAGAGAGAGAGAGGAGGAGAGAGAGATAAAGATACAGAGGGGGCAGGGTGGGGAGAGAGAGGAAAGGAGGGTGGGAGGGAGGGAGGGTGAGAGAGGGAGGGAGGGGGGATTGGACAGGGGAGAGAAGGGAGTGGAGATAGAGGGGATGGGAGGGAGAGGGGGTGTAAGAGGGGAGGAGAGATAAAGAGTGAGGGGGCAGGGAGAGAAGAGAGGGATGAGGGAGGAGGGAGGAAGGGGGAGAGGGGGAGGAGGAGAGGTAGAGAGGGGAGGAGGGAAGGAGGGAGGGAGGAGGGGGTCAGGAGGGAGAGAGGAGGGGGAGGAACAGGGAGAGGGAGAGAGGATGGGAGAAATGTGAGAAGGACCGAAAGAGAGGGGCAGGGAGGAGGAAAGAGGGAGAGGGAGGGAGGGATGGACAGTTTCCCAGAGAAGAAGGGAAGGAGGGTAGGAGGAGGAGGGGTAAGGAGGTGGGAGGGAGGAGAGGGAGGGAGAGAGAAGGGAGGAGAAAACAAAAGGTAAGCTTGAAAACCTTTTTTAAACTCGAGCAAAGCCGGGTACTTGCAACTAGTATATATATATATATATATATATATATATATATATATATATACCGATGTATTGACTGTATGATATACAATTTAAAATTACTACTACCATCTTAAAGAATCCCCGCATATACATTTCGAGGACCCTTAGCAAAAGTACATTTAGGGGCCCTATGTGATAATGATGTCATTGCCGCTGCTTTCAAATTTAGGGCCTATTAACTTTTGACAAAACGATTTTCCGCTGGGGCCCTTGAACTTGGTGTTTATACTGTTGTTCCTGGTGACGAACCAGATTGAAGCAGCAATGTAGGCCAGCTGGAACTCTCCCACATGATTACTCTAGTAACACAATAGGTGTATCAAGATGGTAACAAGATGGTATCAAGATGGTATCAAGATGGTTATTACTTTAGAATTGCACGGGATTCATAGTTTAGATTTTTATTGGATTTCATAAAAAGTGCATTAATGAAAGTCTTGACAAGGAACCCCTAGATAGACGCCAAGTAAGCCTATCAATGAAAGCTACATGGGACTATTTGTTTATGACTCTCCGCAAGTGTAAATATCTCGAGACCGTGAAACCAGTTTGAAGAATCCATACGCCGCAGCGGATGGATTTCCCTCCCCCTGCTATCACTCAGCGATCTATTTATTTGTCGTGGTGATTCAATTAGGTTGTGCTGGACAACTAAAGTAAAGACAAACTCACTCACTCACTCATTCGCGTGCACAAAAAGCAAATAGAAAGCTATGTTTGTATGTTGGTGGGCGTGTTCGTGATTCGAATCTCAGAAATTGACTCCTGTAAGATTCAACCCCAGATAAGATCTTGATTTATAAAGAACGAAAACACTTGCCTTGGTTACGACATTGAATGCTGGATCAGGTTGAATGGAGCTGATTGTCGTTTGGAGTTGGCTGAGATGTTGTTATGTTCCACATCTGACGTAACACGACACACAATAACTGTTAATATATGACAGTCTGGTTGCAGTGAATTGTTTACATAGTGTGATTGGTAGGTAGGTCGGTGGATGGACGGACGGATGGATGGATCGATGGATGGATGGATGAATCGATTGTTGGATGGATGGATGGATCGATTGATAGATGGATGAATTGATGGATGGATGGATTGATGGATCGATTGATGGATGGATGGAGCGATTGATGAATGGATGAATCGATTCATAGATGGATGAATCGATTGTTTGATGGATGGATCGATTGATGGATGGATGTATCGATTGTTGGATTGATGGATCAATTGATGGATGGATGGATCGATTGATGGATGGATGGATCGATTGTTGGATGGATGGATGCGCAGTTATAAAGATGATGGGTAGATATATAGATAAATAAAAATATTAACCGATATATATTTCAGATTCTTTTAATGATTTCTCCGCGTACCAGTGTCAATGTGACATCCAAATATAAAATTAATTTTGTTTCGACGTGATAAACACATCGGCTGACAGTTTGTGGTACACAATTATGTTTGTGATAAACACATCGGCTGACAGTTTGTGGTACACAATTATGTTTGTGATAAACACATCGGCTGACAGTTTGTGGTACACAAAATAAGGTTAGACATTTGTCTAGAAATTCAGCCAATGAGCGCCCTTCCCCCCTTCACCCCACCTCGCCTACATGCGCCGACACTGAACTGAAACTGAGGGCAGAGAATTAAAAGGGCAGAGAATTAAAAGGGCAGAGAATTAAATCAATATTTACTACTATTCTGTGTTGTGATGGGGGAGGGGAAGGGGGTTGGTTCAGTTCAGACATTTCCACTGATACTGATTAGCTCACAGTAAACATTGAACCTGAGAGATTGTTAAACAATAAGAACAATTTATTGATTTGATTTCATTTGTTCACGTGTGGCGGGGTGTGAGCAATAGATCTATGGATGTAAGTAGATGGTCCACCATTTTTGCCAGTTAGTATGGAGGTTGTCTTCACTTATTGCTTCAGTCAATAATATAGTTTGACTATCTAATGGACTGGTCACGGCGCCATCTTATCGGTTGGTTGTCAGTTGCTGTTGCAGTACAAGTACTTTCTTTTGCACTGACTGTGTTGTGACCAACCGAATTTTGGAGACTATTATTAGTTACTACAACTGGGGTCACCTAAGAAAGAGCCACCGCGAGGTCAGGGGAAGGTAACCCGAACAGATGGGGGGGCCCAAGTGTTTTTAGTGGAGCACGTTCCTTTCAATTTTTTTTTTTTAAATTTATCTATTTAGCTGCAAAATTGGGGTCAGGGGGTAGAGAGTACCCTTTTGTCACATTTTGTTAGATGCTCCGGAATTATTCGCTGCTGCCCTGCCACTAGGGGAAAAAAATAGCCTCCAACCAGACATTCTAATACCGCACCGTGAAATGACCTCAAGTCAAACTAAAGTGTTGAAACATGATGCAGTGAGTTGAATCAATATTTTAGAGAGTTGGTCGTCTGGCCACTCAGGGCAGGAAGTCTCGCAGACAGAGAAATAGCTGACTAATTGTTTTATTAATTAATCCAGTACTGCAGATAGTGGATGACTCGTTTCTATCTATCTATCTATCTATCTATCTATCTATCTATCTATCTATCTATCTATCTATCTTTCTTTCTTTCTTTTTGTTGGTCTGTTTGTCTGTCTGTCTGTCTGTCTATGTATGCACTAACTATATGTTCACTATCTATATGTCCACTATCTTAATCAGTATGTCCATCTGCCTACCTGGGGACGGATAATAGCGCCCGATCGTCGACCTAAAGGTACCGGGTTCGATCTTCGGTGAGAAGATGGTCACTCCGAAAATCGTCCCATAGTGGGTTATAGTCTCTAAGAGATCTACATACTTGTCTGTCTAACCATCATTATACTGGTTGTCTGTCCTACCATCATTATACTGGTTGTCTGTCCTACCATCATTATACTGGTTGTCTGTCCTACCATCATTATACTGGTTGTCTGTCCTACCATCATTATACTGGTTTTCAGTCTAACCATCATTATACTGGTTGTCTGTCCTACGATCATTATACTGGTTGTCTGTCCTACCACCATTATACTGGTTGTCTGTCTAACCATCATTATACTGGTTGTCTGTCTGCCAATCTCTATCTATAAAACGCTTGTTTATTTTTATTGATCTATTTAGCTGCAACATTGGGGCGAGGGGGCCCCATTTGTCACATCTATATCTGTATCTTTATCTTTATCTTTATCTTTATCTTTATCTATATCTATATCTATATCTATATCTGTATCTGTATCTGTATCTTTATCTGTATCTATATCTTTATCTATATCTATATCTATATCTTTATCTATATCTTTATCTATATCTTTATCTATATCTTTATCTATATCTATATCTTTATCTATATCTTTATCTATATCTTTATCTATATCTGTATCTGTATCTTTATCTGTATCTGTATCTATATCTTTATCTATATCTATATCTATATCTATATCTATATCTGTATCTGTATCTTTATCTTTATCTTTATCTATATCTGTATCTGTATCTGTATCTTTATCTTTATCTATATCTTTATCTATATCTTTATCTATATCTTTATCTATATCTTTATCTATATCTTTATCTATATCTATATCTTTATCTTTATCTGTATCTGTATCTTTATCTTTATCTGTATCTGTATCTATATCTTTATCTATATCTATATCTTTATCTTTATCTATATCTATATCTATATCTTTATCTATATCTGTATCTTTATCTTTATCTATATCTGTATCTTTATCTTTATCTTTATCTATAACTGTATCTGTATCTGTATCTATATCTGTATCTATATCTATATCTATATCTATATCCATATCTTTATCTATATCTTTATCTATATCTGTATCTGTATCTATATCTATATCTATATCTTCATCTTTATTTATACCTGTATCTGTATCTATAAATCTATATCTCTGTCTTTCACTATGACCAGGGAAATGCAAGAAGAAGAAAGTAAAGGAGGAAAAGAAGAGTCTGATCATTGGGCCCATGTTGAGGAAGAGGAGCCGTGACGAGCCGCCATTTGTGGTACCCCAGATCTTTGTGGATTACGGCAGCAGGAGAACTTCTTACGCCTCGACAACGGACTTCATGATGCTAGGCAACTCGCCCTGACCTTCGCAGGTTCTCCGAAGTAGCGCTGGCAGCAGACGAACTTCTAAGACTTCCGATTCTGACAGGTGAGTCTGTTTACCTTGGTTTTGTCCTACTTTTGATTTCTAACTTTGGACCTGCCCCCCCCCTCGGAAAAGGGAAGCAATTGAACT